>BQNB010133086.1:0-18522 GCA_026074375.1 Tanacetum coccineum
CGGGACTAAAATACATAATGGACGAACTTCATGTTCGACTCAATATTTTGAGGCTAACAACCCTAACAGCAGTAACTCTAAGATCATGATGAAGTCTTTTAATCCAAATAATCTTCCCCTAAACTTGATATTTATCTTCAAAATCATCAAGTTTCTTCATTAAAAGCTTCACTAATCACCAGGAGAATGCTTCCAAACACTTCATTGATTCTTGAGTTGCTTTGTGATGAGCTTAAGAAGATGATAACACATTTCATTTAAATGATCAGCTTGCAGCTTCTTATTCAGCATCTCTGTGATTGTAGCAGGTGTAAGGGGATATCTCTTCTCTACCAACATAAAGACATACAGATTTTGAAACCTCACAAAGTGTACTCCACGGGAATCAAATAGCTTCCAAACCAACACTTTGTTTTCCCTTAGATTCCTCTACACTGTATCTTCTACACGATGTTCAAACATTATCTTTAGATCACCTTATAACACTCTCTCATAGCCCTCCTTTGGCTTTGTATACCTATGATTAGCTTTAACCAATTTCTACAGAGTTTCCAAATCTTCTATGTCAAAGCTTCTAAGCATCTGAATAAAGGCTGAGTACCTCTTTGAACTTCCATCAGCTCTTATAATTTGATAGTAGCTGATCTTTCCTTCTTTAACAATCTTCCAGTCAACAATGCTTGGAGGTTTAGTAGCTAAAGGTATAACATCAATTGCTACTTCCTCTTCATTAGGAATGACTTTCATTAAACTTTGAAGTTTAGCTCTTTCTTGATCATCATCCATCTTTTGCTTCTTGGTAGACTCTTGTTGAAGCTCATCTCCTGCTCTCTTTGAACTACTTTCTTCTATTACTTCTGCTTTCTTGGAACTTTCTTCCATTTCAGTGTCTTTCACCAACTCTGTTCTGAAGTCAACTGTAACACCCCCAAATTGGGTCGCAGCGGAATAAGGGTCCGAGGCGTGTTACTTCATAGATCAATAACACAAGATGTACCATCCTGCCGTATTCTTTAGGTAAGTACACATAACACTCCTTTGTTGAGCTCTTGTAGGTGGTATGTTCCTCTTTTCTTCTGCTCTTTTTGCAGCAAAGTGTTTCTTTCTTGCTTCTAAGAGTTGTACAAACAACTTTGACTTCTCTTCAATACTCAACTCTTCTTGTTCTTCTGCTTGCATTTGTTTAGCCATTTGATAATCAACATCAATCTTTTCTTGAATATCATTCCATTCTTTAATCAAGGCTACATTGGCTTCATATTTTTCCCTTGCAAGCCTTACTTCCTCATCAAATTTAGCTTGTAATCTTATAGCTTCATCTTCAAAGGTTCTTTAACCATTATACTTTTACCCTTGTCCTTTTAAGGAATTGTTGTTGTTGTTGTTATTAATTCACTTGGCTCTTGAAGAAGAATTCCTTTAGTAGTTGCTGTTGTAGTAGTAGTAACCTTAGGTTTTACACTTTTCAATTCTGCCAGCGCTTAAGCCAAAGTTATTTCATCTTCAGTTATTGTAGCAGCACTAACTGGAATTGTACTGGCAGTACTAACTGTTGTAGCATTGGTATTAACTTGAACAACATCATCTTTCTTACTATTAGGAACTCCTTGTTCTACAACAAATACTTCTTCACCAGCAAGATCACTCACATCAAACATTATATCATCATCATGCCTCCTCTGAGTTTCATCAACCAATGTAATCTCTGCATCTTTATCAATGTCATCAATTTTCCACCCCTATTTGGATGCATCCTCCTGATCACCTAAACTAGCTTCATTAGAGGAAACTATTCTTGCAGATCTACCAACCTTGTATAATCTTTTGAGCGTATAAGTTCATGCCCTTCCCCCCTTTCATCTCTAACTCTGACATCTCTCTCTTCGTTAAACTTCTAATCTCCTGAGCTTGAGCAGTCTTGTGTTCGCCAGGGTCAATCACTCATTGTGCAATTTGGTACAAAAATACCATACAATTCCTTAAGTTGCATACTAGGGCGCCTCATTGACAGCCTCTCTGCACATTTATAGGACACTAGCTAGGTAACCTCAGTGGTCCTTTGACCTCGCTAATTTTGTTTCCTTTGAGGTTGAGATGATGAAGGTTGAGTAATGATGGGTGTGTGATGGGGATCAGTTAGCATTCCTAAACCTTCACCCATTTCTTCTTGAGCTTGAACCACCATTGTTGAAAATAATGGTGTTACTCTACCAGAAAAGTCTTTTCCTTGCCTTCTCATGTTAGTAAAAATCTTCTTTATGTGAGAGGGTGTAACATAAATCCTCTTGTGACTTGACTTCCCCTCCTATTGATTATCCAAAAAGACTTGTATAAACCTTGGATACATCAAGAATTTACCAGCATTATCCAAGTTCTTCACCATTCTTTCAAAAATATACTTCGAAAAGTTGAACTTTTAGTTTGTGGCTAAACAGATAATTACAGAAGCCATAGTGCTACTAAATTCATTCCATGCAGTAGTCTTAGCACTTAGGCATTGAAAAACAGTATGAATAAGAAATTTCCATTGAGGGGAAAAGAATGCCTTATAGAAAGTTAGCTTTTGTGAAAGTTTTTCATACCCCATTCTTGTAAGTTCTTTAGGCAAGCAATCCGTACCTTCCTCAACATCCAATTGAAGGTCTCTTTTAACAGATGCTTCAGTAACAACTATCTTCTTCCCATCAACTAAGGCTTGTAACTGTTGTTCCCCATTCACTATTTTCACCTTGACAGTAGCCTAAAATTGTTCAATACACGAAGTATATATAGTGGTATTAATGGTTAAAGCATACTTAATGGTGTGTGCATTCGGAAAATCAACAATTTGTTCAAACCCCCCACTCTCAGCGGGTTTAGCCAAAAATGCAACTAAATTGTGAGTATCAGCAAACTGTAGGGTCGTCATTGTGTTGGGTTTTGATGATAATGAAGAATTGATTAGGGTTTATGATTAGAGAGTAATGATTGATATGAAATCGATTTAAATTAGTGAATTGAAACCCTTAGTCAAGTATTTATAAAACTACCCTCAACAGCATAACATTCACTGAAGCAGTTATAAGTGTATGCCTATCAACCCTTAACTTTGCAACAGCATTAGTAAGTTTTGTATGCCAGCAAGCAGTAAGTTTATGCCTAGCAGCATTAACAATTCCCTAGCACGCAAGTCAGTAAGTTTAATGCCTAGCAACACTTAACATTGAATCACCAGCATTAACACCAATTCTATCTAATCAGCTTGTTTCCAATCAACAAATTAAACCAAATTTTTTAGCTCACAAAATCTCTCTGTCTGTTTTTTATTTCTCTTAATTCTTTTTACTCACAATTCTCTCTGTCTGTTTTTAAACAACTCTCACTTCTCTCAATTATTTTTCTCACCAAATGACTCTATCTATTTTATCACACATCTCTCTTTCTGTTTTTCAACTCACAAATTCTCTCAATTCTTTTTCTCACTAAATCACTCTATCTGTTTTTATCACACATCTCTCTTTCTGTTTTTATTCTCACCAACTCTCTCAATTCTGTTTACCTTACCATTTTCATAATCAAGACTTTAAAGATTGAGCATTCCAATACTAGCAATCAAATATTGAAATCTACTTACATCAAATGCTTTTGTAAGCAAATCTGCAACATTCTTGTCAGTATGAATCTTGATCATTTGAATTAGCTTCTTTTCATTGGAATCTCTGATAAAGTGATGTCTAATCTCAATGTGCTTTGTTTTTGAATGAAAAACAAGGTTCTTAACTATGCATATAGTACTCTCATTATCAATATAGATCTTTGTATGCATAAAGTTATACCCATAATCAAGCAATTGATTTTGAATCCAAAGCACTTGGCCATAACAACTTGAAGCAGCTACATATTCAGCCTCTATTATGGAATTAGCAACCACAGTCTGCTTCTTGCACTGCCATGAAATCAATCTACACCCAAGGAATTGACAACCTCCTGTTGTGGACTTCCTATCCAAGCTTGCTCCAGCATAATCACTATCAGTGTATGCTACCAAATCAAAAGGTGAATCTTTTGGATACCAAAGGCCCAATTTTGGTTGACCTTTTAAGTACCTAAAAATTCTTTTCACAGCATGAAGATGTGACACTTTTAGGTTGACTTGGTATCTTGCACAGGCACACACTGCAAACATAATATCAGGTCTTGAAGAAGTAAGATACATTAATGAACCAATCATTGATCTATATAAATGAACATCTACTTCTTCACCATCTTCATCCTTGAGCAAAGGCTTTTAAGTTTTCATAGGTGTGCTTGCTGTCTTAACATCAGTAAAACCAAATTTCTTCAAAATCCCAGTCACATACTTGTCTTGACTGATAAAAATCCCATCCTCCTTCTGCTTTACTTGCAGCCCTAAGAAGAATGTGAGTTCACCCATATAACTCATTTGAAACTTCTTATGCATCATCTTCTCAAACTCTGTGCATAATGACTTCTTTGTAGAGCCAAATATGATAACATCTACATACACTTGAACTAACAGAATATCACCTTTGTCCCTTCTGATAAACAAAGTCTTGTCTATTTTTCCTCTCTATAACTTATTGACCAACAAATAAGTTGACAAGGTTTCATACCAAGCTCTTGGAGCTTGATGCACTCCATAAAGTGCCTTTTCTACTTTGTATACTCTGTCAGGAAAGTTTGGATCTTCAAATCCTGGTGGTTGATAAACATAGACTTCCTCTTCAATCTTACCATAAAGAAAAGCACTTTTGACATCCATCTGGTACACCATAAAGTCTTTAAATAAGGCATAGGCTAAGAATAACCTAATTGCTTCAATTCTGGCAACAAGGGCAAAGACTTCATCATAGTCAATCCCTTCTTCTTGTGTGTACCCTTGAGCAACCAACCTTGCTTTATTTTTAATCACAATTCCTCTTTCATCCTTTTTATTCCTGTAAACCCATTTAGTGCCAATAGCCCTTTTGCCATTTGGTAAATCCACCAAGGTCCAAACCTTTTGTAATTTGAATTGTAGAAGCTCATCCTGCATAGCTTCTATCCAACTTGGATCCTTCAATGCATGAATTACCTTTTTGGGTTCTTTTTGTGATAAAAAGCAAGCAAACAAGCAATTTTGAAAGTCTTTATGGTTTGTTCTTTGCTGAACTGAACTAAACAAACCATGTTCTTCCAAATTCTTTGTCATTCTTCTTGTTTGAGGTGCTGAATTCAAGTCTCCAATAATTTGTTCAACTGGATGATCTTTGTGTATTCTTGTAGTTGGAATAGGACTGACAGGCATAAATGCATCCAAATTGTTCATGTCAGCCTCTGCACCAACATCTTCATCATCATCTGAATAGACAATATCTTCCAAAGCAGGCATATTTGGATCATCTGGAAGTTCAATGCTTGTTTTTCCACCAACAACATTAACTTCATTTGTGCTAGCAGCATTAACATTGTTAGTGCTGTTAACATTATCATCCTTCTCTTGATCAATACTTTCACTATCTTTTCTTGGATCTTCATCAACCTTCTTCTCATCATCACTTGAAGGTTTGGATCCATCATCTTGAGAACTCTTTGAACTTTGAGAGAATGGTGGATCAGCAGTCCACAATGGTAGCAGAATGTAATCTTTGCCAGGTACTGTCTCCATTCTAGCTTTACCTGCATCATCACATGCTTTTGTACCTGCATTACCATTAGACTGATTTCCTGCAACAACTGGCTTATAATTCATTGACTTTGTTAGTGCATCAATATCAAAAAGCCAATTTGGTCCACTTCCTGCAATATTAGGTGTATTCTCACTAAACTGGACATGCAGGTTCTCTTCAACTATCCTAGTTCTACTGTTGAATACTCTAAATGCTTTACTATTGATTGAGTACCCAACAAAGAATCCTTCATCAGCCTTACCATCAAACTTGCCTAAGTGATCTATGGTATTGAGAATTGTAACAGGACACCCAAATGGTCTCATAAAGCCTAAAGCTGGTTTTCTACCAAGAAAAAGTTCATAAGGGGTCTTGTTATGAGGCTTAGTTACTAATACCCTATTTTGCACATAGCAAGCAGTATTAACTGCTTCAGCCCAAAAAGTAGTAGGTAGCTTAGAATCAGCTAGCATTGTCCTAGCAGCCTCAATTAGTGTTCTATTTTTCCTCTCAGCTACTCCATTTTGTTGAGGAGTTCTAGCTACACTAAATTCTCTCTTAATACCTTTTCTCTCACAAAACTGATTCATCTCCTTATTCTTGAACTCAGTTCCATTGTCACACCTAATTACCTTAACCCTTTGATCTATTAGATTTTCTACTCTAGTTATAAAGGACTTAAGTATGCCACTAGTCTCATCTTTAGTAGCTAGAAAGAAAACCCAACTAAACCTACTGTAATCATCTGTGACAACTAGGCAATACATCTTTTTCATTAAGCTTTTTACAAATGTTGGACCAAACAAATCCATGTGCAACATATGTAAAGGTTGGCTGATTGAACTTACTGTTTTGGACTTACAAGAAGCTCTATGTTGCTTTCCCTTTTGACAAGCAACACAGGTTTGATTATTTTCAAAAAGTTTTGAAGGTAAACCTCTTACAAGATTTCCCTTAACCAGTTTATTCATAGTTTTGAAATTTATGTGTCCAAGCCTCCTATGCCAAAGTTCAGATTCATCAGATGTGGCTTTTGCAAAGAGACAAGTTAGACCTCCTTTAGGAACAATATTCTTTAAATCAACACTATACATATTGTTCTTTCTAGGAACTTTAAGTAAAACATGACTTTCATCAGTTAACTTAAAGTTTGGAGATAAAACAATACATTCAGTGTCATTAAAGAGAACACTATTCTTTTTGTCACACATTTGTGAGACACTAAAGAGGTTAAACTTTAACTCTCTTACAAAATACACATTCTCAAAATCTAAATTACCAGTTTTGATTGTACCTCTGCCTGTGATTTTCCCTCCTTTGGGGTTACCTCCAAAGGCAACATATCCTCCATCAATTTCTTCAAAGTCAGTAAGATAGGACATGTTCCCTGTCATGTGCCTTGAGCATCCACTATTAATCACTCCTTTCTCCTGCAAATCTTTCTGTGGATTGCCCTACACATAAGGTAAGAAAATTAGTCTCTTTGGGGACCAAAGAAGCCTTCACTGAATTGGATCTACCTTGGGCATCACTATAATCCAAACATTTTTAGGATGTTGATGCACTGTGGTGTTTAGAAACATGGGTCTTTACTTTAGTATTTAGTTTTAAGGCACAAAAAAGTGAGGTTTTAACAACATTTACTGGTTTCCCCTAACAGCATTAACTACTGCTTTTAGCCTAACAACATTAACATTTTTATCCTTAACAGAATTAACCCTCTGATTAAAGTTACTATTTTTAAATGTTGTATTCTTGTTAATGGGCCTTCTAATAGTTGAATGTACTTTATTAAAAACATTTGTCATTGGTCTTGCACTATTCACTGTTGTTCTGGGTTGATCAGTATTAACTGGTCTAGCAGTAATAAGTGATACTCGGCCAGACCTCATTAATAATGCTTTTGGAACTATGTTCCTTTTAGGACTGGGGTGAGTCATTCTAGAAAAATTCTAGTGATTCACTCTTTGAGTATAGTTCCACATTGGTTTTACCATCTTTTTATTATTAAATTATCTTTGATGGTTATTAGAATTATACTGTAGGTGATCAAAACTTCCACACACATAACAAGCTTTGTTAAACATCTCAAATTACTCTCTAGTCGCTGAGAATGAGGAATAATTTATTATTCCAGTTTCTTTGGTTTCCTCTAGGACTATGTGTGTTCAGCCTATTTTGGTTACCTTGTTTAACAATTGTTTTCCTAGGAGATTTTACTTGCTTCTTAGATTTTACAAACTCTATTTTAGCAAAACTAGGTTTAATATTTCTTTTGAATCCTAGATGAGGCACATGGGTCTTCATCACTATACAGACAACCCAATCCTCAATAATTGGAGCACCATTATTTTTCCTATCTGCCTTAGGCTTGTCTGCATTAGCCTTAGCTTTACTAGTCTTAACTACATGTTCTTTAACTTGTGAGGCTTACTAACTAAAGGCTTTTCACAAAACTCTTTGCTAGACAAAGAATGGACAAAGGTTTTCGAGGCATTAAAGTTTCCTGTATGGGAGGTGCGAAATCATTATACCCTAAATTTATTTTTGAACTTATCACTATTTGACAGTAAATTAGTTTGCTTAAGCTATTTAGATAAATCCTTAAAAATTTTTCTATTGTTAGCTGAATTCATATTTTTGTTTTTGTGCCAGATCCAAACTTCCTACAAAGCTAGTAATGTGCTATTCTCTTAATGAATCTCATTTTTATGACTGATAAGTTATTATAAACAGAATCATTTTTCTTATAAACTATAAGTCTTGCTTTACGACTACTAAAACCTTATTTTATAAGTAATAGCATTTTAATTTAGAAATCCTTAATCTTTTAACAGTTGTTCATTTTGTTCTTTAAGAATTTTATTTTTTCACAAACAAGCATGATGACACTTTGACTTAGTAGATACCTCAGAGTTATGACTAGTAGAAGGAGTAAGCAATGAGTGCAAAGTTAGTTGGACATTCTTCTGCTTGATCACTCCCAATCTAACCAGAACCATCCAAGGACAATCAAAGAGCATTAGAAGTAGTTGTCTCCACTGGCAACAAACCTTCATGTGTTCTCCCTATTCCATTGTTTTCTTGGTTCCTCTGAAGCCCGTACTCCTTACGATTTGTCCCCTTTTTGTGGCCAGTTGTATAACACTCCATCTTGGACTTATAAAACCCAATGAACGGTCTCATTCCATTAACAGTAAAACTTTCTTCCCAGTGTTCTTCAAGAATCTCCTTGCCTATTGTTAGCATTGCCATTGTCACCTAAGCTATGTTCTTCTAGTCATCAAGATTATTTGTTGCAAGTCCTCATTGTCAAGTTGATGGGATGTTTTGGGTGACTGCAAAGAAAGCACAAAGACATGCATCACTTAAGTTGTTCAATTTTTGTTGAGTTAAACAAGCAGTAGCTTGAGTGTAGAGTTGTAGCACTCTGAGCAGTATTAATTTGCTCCATTTCGTATTGATGGTGCTATTTGAGGACAAAATGGTATGTTTTGTGTGTTTGAGTTGAGCTGATGTCCTTTGACCTTTGAGTTCATAAATCTTCAGGTTGTTGTAAAGTTCATCAAGATTATTGTATCAATCTAGGTATTTTTTCCTTATACAAGGTATGTGTGTTCATTCTGGTGACAGACTTCTTTAAGAACTTTTGTTAACATCTTCTTATGAGTTATTACTTCACTCCAGAGAATCTCCGGCTGTACTGATAAGCTTTTTGAAGCATATTAAAGGTTTAATCTAACACTCTGCGCTAGAATGAAGTAAAAATTTTCCATATGTGCTTTTTAGAAGTTCTCTGAGTCTGTTTAGTTGCAAACTTCTTCTAAACTCTTCTTATTAGCCCTGCAGTGCAATGATTCTTGGATCTTTGGATGGATTTAAACTTAATTGATGTTCATTAGGGATGCCCATCTATAAAGAGTGCTTATTGCCTTCAACTCTAACCTCCTTTGTGCCTTTTCTTCAGCAGTTGCAGGAGTAATTATAGTCTCAACACCTTCAACAATTTTTGTTATTGGAGGTGCATTACCATTCTCTATGACTTCCCATAGAGAATAATCAATCATCTAGATGTAATGTTCCATCCTTATCCTCTAAAGCTCATACTCACTGGTCTTGACATGGGCCACTTTTGATGTAGCCACTATTATGTGTGATGTTGTTGTTGTAAAGTCTTTATTATGTCTTACTTTAGCAAAGTTTCTCAAGCATACAAGACTTGATTACCACTTGTTGAACCACTTGATTGGATCTTGGAATTCCTTAGTTGTGTAAGGTTTTGTTTTGTAAGATTGATCCTACACAACTAGTGGTTAGAACTTTGTTAAAAACTATATCAAGATTTGCGGAATCTAATCTTTGAACAATAAGAAGAATATGCAATAGAACAGTAATTCTAATGAGCACACAGATTAACAAACAAAACTTCAATATATTAATACGAAAACTCTAACTAGTATTAGGGTTACAAAATCTTGAAGCTATAACGATATCAAAACAAAATATATCAAAATCTATGCCCTAGGACCTCCTTTTATACACCAAAGAGTCCTAGTCGATTTACAATATGTTCGTAAAACTTAGAATATTCTCAAAGATCTATTCTATAAATAACAATCCTTATCACTCTAGAGTAAATTCTTGATCTCAATATTAATATTTATCTTTTCTTCTGGAGTAGTCTTTATCTTTCTCTGATAATAGGAAAAATCTTCTTAGCTAGTCTTAATCTTTTAGCAGTTGCTAACTTTGTAATAGCAGCATTTTAACTCTGAACTTGGACACATAGTTAATTATCACCAGCAGCATCTAAACTGGAGCGAGCATAACTTCAAAATCATTATGAAGCCTTTTAATCTGCAACAACTTCATTCAACGCAAACTTCCTTCACTTTCACAACTTTTTCAATTAACACCTTCACTTCACTTAAACTTCACTACACTTCACAACTCACTACACTTCACTAGACATAACACTATCACCCCCGATCTATCTATATTTACGATCAACACGATCTAACTAACTTCCTTTGATCACATGTTTATCTATTCATTAAGTTTGGAATACATGGACTTGATCTATACATTATGAATGTAAGACATGTCACAAATGCACTAACGAAACTACATAACTTTGTATCTTAATGATAATGAGAGTTATTCTCTTTCACTTAGAGGAATAAGCTTGAATCACTTGGAAACAAATGCTTAAGATTAAATGATCATAGGATTTTAGGTGATGTATAAAATGATTTTAGACAGAAAAGAATAAGTGCAAAAGGTGTGAAAATAAGTAGGGAACAGTTCAGTATTTATAGGCAAAGATGGGAGTGTTTTGGCTTGGCCGGCCCCTTATCTCATATGCCGGCCCCTTAGCTCCTATGCCAGCCCCCTTATCACTAAGGGGGCCGCCCATAGTATGACGCTTCCAATTTTGTCTTTTTCAGGGGAGGTGTTTTCTGGAACATTTTTAGCCGTTTTTAGGTAGAAAATTAGAATTTAAAATATTTATTTTGAATAAAAAAAATTTAATTACAAAAATATTTTGTATAAGTTTTAAAAATTGTTTGTAACATTTTATAAAAATGAAAGGTTTAAGAAAAATAAAAATTCCTTTGATCATAAAATAAATTAAGCATTTATTTATTCATACCTTAAGTGATTTACGTCGGGTGCAAACTTCGTTGAAGCAGACTTGAGACGTCGAGATATGTTGTAGTATGAATTCATTGATGATTTGTAATCACGAGTAACTTAAGCACTTTACGTTATATGTTATAAGTTACATGCTTGTCATCACCAAAAAATGAAGGGAATGTATAGATTAAATATCGTAATATTTTACAACAAATCTCCGTACTGCCATGGTGTGATAACAAATATTATTGCTTTTATACCAAAATAGCCTATTAAGATGAAAATTGTGCATAAAAATGGCTTGTTATTGCTTGTTTTGTCTTTGTGATTTGTGTAGGTACGGATCTTTACAAATAACACAAGAGAAAACGGCCAAAAGCGAACAAACAATTACGGACACGTGGAACGGAAAGAGGTACACAAGAGCGGGTGCAGGGATTTGATGCTAAAGTTTCAGCAATATGGAACTCAAAGTCAAAACTTGGTAATGGTCACACAAGAAAACTTTGACTTAAAAAAAACCCTAAAGTAAAACCATTTTACATAAAAAAAACCCTAAAGCTCTAACACCGTTATCTCTTTAAATATAAAAAGATAACGGTCGTTATCTTTCTAAAATAACCTGAACTAACATACACGGGCCCATATCTAAAATAAATATACCCCAACCCATGGTCAAATCCCTCATCACCCGAGTCAATCCATTTATTTAGGTTTAAAAAAGGCTGCAAAGGAAAATTTACTAGTTCATCCATCGTTTCGACGAATTTACCCAATCAAATCAAAGGGTTAAAATCAATTAGATTATGTGGTCAAACAATTCAAGCACCAAGCTCTTATATGGCAAAAGGAAACGTCACTTAAGGCTCTTATTGGTCAAAACAGGACAAGGAGGACACGTGGGCATTAAAAGAAGCACACCAATGATTGGATTTTTACACTAAATCAAAGTTTGCAAAAGAAAACACACTAGGTTGACACAGGACTGCACTGTTGGCAATCCGTTTTTGTGCTCTTAAAATCAAATCCAAACGGAACCATAAAATGGATCAAAAGGATTAAGGCTAAGATATGGATAAGAGGAGGGGATCGACTTAGATGCTTCACTCCAAGGATTTAATTTAGAGCAATGCCTCAACACACACAACATCTATTTTTTCACCGTTTTTAGTAGTTCAGTAGTTTAAGTAAATTTTCATTTTCATGTACTTGCTCTTGTAATTTTCAATTTTCAAAGTTTTGTATTCAGTTTTAAATCAAGTAAATTCTTTTGTTTACTTGTTACACACTTTTTTACATATAAGCTTTTATATATCTCAAATGCTTTTGGTTCAACTGTTTCACAGCTACTATCTATAAGCTTTTTCATAAGATTTATGAGTCTCATAAGCTCAGATTGAGCTCAAAGTAGTCATTTAGATATTAAACTCTTTATATTCATATTAATACCTATAGCATTAGATGGATCTATGCTATTGGATGATAGCTTACTTGGAAGAGATTATTGGAACTTTATGTAGCTTATCCTTGTGATAAGCTAGAGTTGTTGATAGCTCTTTGAGCAAATTAGCTATGTTTAGTCTAAGATTTGTAAGTTCTCATTATCTTTTTTGTCCTTAGAGTTATAGTTAAATTGCTTAATTGCTGCTTATTTACTTGCTTATTTGTGTTATAATTGTTTTATTATGTCTTATTAGTTAAGTCTTGATTTTCTGTTTTTAGCTTATTAGTCTAGATGTAGTTTTCATAATTTCTGCTTTTAACTCATTTAAAATCTAATAAATTAGCATTAGCTTATTAATGTTTGTTCTGCTTATTAAGTTGCTAAAATATTCCATTAGATGTTAATATAGCTCCATTTCCACATCTGGTATTTGTACCTTGTTCAAATAGATTTTATTTCAAAGACTCAAATGAATTTGATTAAAATAAATAGGTGTATTGGGCGCAGCAGTACTAACTGAGAGTTCTGTTACTACTTGGTGACTCTTTATGTTCTTAAAAACTAAATTTGTAGATATTTTAGGTTTGTTAGTTTTGGATCCTAGTAGTTTGTTAAGGTTTGATCAAGTTTTCATACAGATTTTCTAGTAATTCTTTAATCTGTGAAAGATTTAGTTAATCCTAGTGAGCTATTTTGCTTAATTTCTTTTAGTTATTTATTATTGCTATATTTACTCTTAGCATAGTATTTTTAATGTGTAGAAGTCAGTTCATTAGGTCTGCATTCATAGTTTTAAGGTTTGGTCCATTACATGCAAACTGCATCAGTAACTAAAAGTAACTAAGTGTTCTTAGTGTATAAGCTGTTTTCAACAAGCCTTTTCATTAAGCTCCTGAATTTCAAAATGGTTTTAACAAGTTGTTTAAGTAGTATTTTAGGTTGTTATTATTAGGATAATAAGCCAAAGTCATAAGGATCCTTTAGCTTAATTTGAAAATAAGTCTAAGAGTCGCCTTCAAGGGGCTGTTTGGTTAACAGTTTACACCATAAGTGCTTATTCCTTTATTTTAGCTTATCTGCTTATTGTTATGGCTTATTTAGGTTTAGTTTAGCTTATTAGGTTAGTATAAGTCCATTTTAGCTTATTTGGTTTTGTCATTTGATTATTGTGCTTATTTGATTTTCTATGTAAAATCTTAAGTGTTTTTTAGTTTTTTAGCTTTTCTTCAGTCTTGCTTTTCAATTGTGTTTATTTTAGTTATTATGTCTTCATTAGATCATAGCTTTTATCTGTTTTAGCATGTTTAACTTTCTCTTAGTTATTTGTTCTTAAAAAGCTCAAATAGTTTGCATTTTATAGGTTTAGAAGGATTTGCTTTTTTTGTCATTTTTCCTAGCTTATTTCGTGCTTATTTGTGGTTTATAAAAATAGTGTCTTTTCAAAAAGTGCTTATTTATCTGTCCTTAAAAAGTTGTAAAAAATGGCATTTAAAAATATTTGGGAATGGGGATGTTCCCAGTAAGCTAGGCTCGAACCTGGGTCCTCAACCCCTCTCCAACCAAACGTCCCAACACACACACCTAACCCATCATGTACAATAGCTCATCTGTTAGGATCTTTCAATTATTAATTCTTTTACATAATTTTTAGCATTTCAGTATAATAAGTTGTTTTAGCTTATTCAATAAGCTGTGTTTCCAAGCTTTTTTCTTAGGTTCCTTATTGTTCAAACTATTTTTCGTAATTTTTTCAGAATTCTTATAATTAGTTTAGTATTTTTAAACTTTTATATTTATTAAAAACATTAAAAATTCATAAAAACCAGAAAAATAATCAAAAAAATATAATTCTTTTTTAGAAAATTTACTTTTATCATATTGTTTCTAGGAAAATTATTTTGTTTCGTAGGGTTAAAATTGCAAAATTTCGCATCTTTTTAAGAGCGGAGATTCAGTCAGTTCAGTTTTTCTGTGTTTTAAGTCAACAGTAATCTGTTTTTGTTCTAGGTTTTCCTTTAATTAATTTTTAGTCAATTAAGGTTAGTTAAAAGTGAAAAAAATTCATTTTAGGTTTATTATAAAAATTTAGGTTTTTATTTTCCGATTTGCGTTTTTAGTTAAAATTTACCTTCCCATATTAATTTCTCATAGTTAGGTTTAATTGTCCTTTTAATTGCTCACTTTTAGAATTTTAGAAAATAAATCATCTCACGAACAAATTCAAATCATTGTCTCCAAATACAAAACGTTGTTTAATTTCATAAATCTTCAGAGGGAAAACGAAACGGTAATCACTTACCGGTCAATACGTTTATATTTATATATACTTTGTGAGAATTCCTATATTCCTTAGTCCTCAAGGGTAGTTGGGTTAATTTATATCATCAATATTTTTATACGTTATAAAAAATACAATAGTTTTTGCCCCGTGCCGGGGAATTCTGGATTAAGATTCTTTCATTTGAAGTTTGTCGATCGTGATTTGGAGAACCTTTCGTCTTCGAAAGTTACGCTTTTAAGTAAATCAAAAATACAAAATAATTTAAAATATAAAAAATAAAAAATATTTTTCTTTTCTTTTTAGTATAAGTAAAAGATTAATAAGAAAAGTACAAAAATATTTGCTCTTCCGGATTTTTTGATTTTTCTCATTAATTTGTGAATATATATAAAAAAATTTTACAAAGTTGGTAAAAGAACACCAACAAATATAACTTCAATTGAGGTATTATCCATCAATAAGTTCCCGAATCAAAGATTAAATTTTTTTTACCGTTTGTGTCACTTACGAAAAAGGCGCACTTCTTTTGTAAAATTTATTTTACTTAAGAGAGTTACCCTATGTTTGTTGATTATTCGGTGAACAAAAATATTTCCTTTTCTCGTTTCTTTTCTCATTCTCATTTGTTTGTTTAGTGAATGCGCACTAGGAAATTTCTCTTTTTCCAAATAATTCAAACGTATCCATTCGAGGAAGCGTCAATAGAAATCGTGGCTCCAAACTTAGTGAACCGAAGTTACGTACTTATACGTTGCAACCAATGGCGGAACGTACATGGAAAGAACTGCTCCGTTGCCACTACGGATAAGGCTAAAATGGGTACGTTAGAAAGCTATCGTTTTACCAGAAATTAATGCGGATCATTTTGAGATTAAGACGAATTTGTTACAATTGGTTCAAGCGAACCCGTTTCATGGTTTAGAGAACGAAAACCCTCATTCTCATATCAATAGTTTTCAAACTGGATTACTCGACTCTACGATTTTAGGAATGTAGACCAACGATGTGATTAAGCTATGATGTTTCCTTATTTTCACTCGTGGGGGGTGCTAAATAACTTGGTAGGGAAAGAACTCCTAATTCAATCTTGACTTGGGAGGATCTCTGTTACCAAATTCGTGAACAATTTTTCCCTCCTCCGAGACACTCACTTAAGAATAAAATCTCTGTTTTACCCAAAAATTTGATGAGTCTTTTTGTAAAGCGTGGGACTGATTTAGGAAATGCTTTGAGCTTGTACCACCATGGATTTACGGAGTTAACTTCATGTTGACTACCTCTATAACGGTTTAACGACAATGACAAGACTCCTTAAATCGTCCACGACGGGTCGTGAAATCTTTTGAGTAAGACGATAGTGATGCTGTTGAACATATGAGAAAACAAATCAAAAGTACGTTATTCATTAAAACAACCAAATGCGTTTAGATGATACGACTCTAGGGAAAGTGATAGTAAGACGATGAGAGAGATTGATAAGCTTGCGTATACAACTTTCGACCTTGTCGAGATTGTTTCTAAAAATGTTGCTCACTTCCGCTTGGTTATAGCGGTTGAGGAACTTGGTTACTTGTGGTGGTGCCCTTTCTTGGTATAATTGTCGTCTTACTTGATAACAAATCAAGCTAGGTTTGTTGGCGACTACAATCAAGTTAACCCTCTGAATCGTGTTAGTAACCAAATGGCACCACCCGGTTTTGCTCTGGTGCAAAACAATGGTCAAAATAGGTTTAATCAAAATCAAGGTCAAGGGAATAATTTTAATCAGGGAAATAATTTTCATGGTAAATAAGGTTTTCAAGCTCAAAATAATCATGGTCTAAATTTTTAAAATCAAGGATTTTTAAACCAACCTTTTCAAGTGCATAATAATCAAGTTCAACAAGAGTTTTCAAATGTTTTATCTAGTTACAAGAGAAATAACCACCAAATGAAGAGAAACATGCAAAATCAAATCAACTCGTTGAAAGGAGACATTAAGAATAAAATTTAAAACACGATAAAATCTCAACAAGCCATCATGATGAATCAACAAACTACCTTTCAAAATAATTTGCAAAACATGATATGTGGATTGTTTCAAAACCAAGCCTCAACTTTGGGTACTCTTCCGAGTAATACCATTCTGAATCCGAAGGGTGAGATGAAAGCGATCACTACTCGAAGTGGTGTTGCTTACGAGGGACCCTCGATTCCCACTAATCCTTCTCCTAAAAAGGTAGTGGAACGAGAAACCGAGGAGACAACGGATAAGGAACAATCTAATTTCCAAGGAAGTACCGCTCAAATCCCACCTTCGGTTACCCCCATTTCTATTTCGGAACCCGATGTTTCAAAGACTTTGCCTAAAACCACTCCCATTCCGGAAACCGATGTTTCGAAGAGTTTACCTAAGCAAAATATTCCATATCCTTCTCGACTTAACAAAGAAAAATTTCGTGAAAAAGCTTCGTATCAAAAAGAGAAGATTTTTCAAATGTTTCAAGATTTGCGTTTTGACATAAGTTTCGCGGATGCTTTGTTTTTGATGCCAAGATTTGCTCCTATGATTAGGAATTTGCTCATGAATAAGGAAAAGTTGCTTGGATTAGCTAAGATACCGTTCAACGAGAATTGCTCGACGATGCTCCTCAAAAAGCTTCCCGAAAAGCTTGGAGATCCCGGCAAGTTTCTTATTCCATGCAATTTTCCGAGAATGGATGTATGTCACGCCTTGGCCGATCTTAGCGCGATCATAAATCTTATGCCTCTTTCCTTTTGGAAAAAGCTTTCCCTACCCAAACTTACACCAACTCGGATGACTTTAGAGTTAGCGGATTGATCGATTACTCATCCTAAAGGACTCGCTGAAGACGTTTACGTTAAAGTAGGAAAGTTCCATTTTCCTACCGACTTTGTTGTTGTAGATTTCAAAGCCGATCCTCGAGTACCTCTCATACTTGGGAGATCCTTTTTGAGGACCGGTCGTGCTTTAATTGATGTTTATAGAGAAGAAATAACCCTTCGAGTTGATAACGAAGCCGTCACTTTTAATCTAGATTAAACCATGAGATACTCCTCTACAAATGATAAGTCGATAAACCGAATTGACATCATTGATGCAGTTTATGAGGAGTATGCTCCGAAATTACTAGGATTTTCTAGTAATGATTCTTCGGGTGGCAATCCCACCCCGACGTCTGAGCCTCTTACTTTCGAATTCATTTTAGAAGAGATTGAAGGTTATCTCAAGGATGATTCGATTTCATCGAAAATTGATGATGCCGATTGCGATCCAAAGGGAGATATTTGCTTAATTGGAAAATTGTTAAATAATGACCCGTTTCAACTTCCTCTGACGGACCTTAAACAAAGGGAAGCGACCAAGACAAAATCTTCAATTGAAGAGCCTCCGAAATTAGAGTTAAAAGATTTACCGTCTCATTTGGAATAAGCTTACTTGGAAGAAAATGACAAGTTACCAGTGATTATTGCAAAAGGTTTAAAAGATGATGAAAAAGAAGCTCTCTTAA
>BQNB010133087.1:0-18522 GCA_026074375.1 Tanacetum coccineum
TCATATTTTGGTTCATGTTCTTGTAAGTCTACAATGCTAAACATTGCAATTTTATGTTGGTATAAAATGGACACCTTTGAAGAATTTTGACTATTAAACTCAACAATTTTAAGGAGAGATATGTTTGCAAATGAAATGGTTGACTACTAAAGTCAATGAATGAGATGTGTCTAACATATGAGTTCTAAAACTATAGCACACAACCCAGTCCATACAATAACGCGTGCATCAAACGACTTACAAGTTCCAAACCATACAATAACCAGATCAAGTCCCAAATCATACTGATTCGATAATTGTAGTCTATATAAAATATATTATATATCCTAAATATCTCAAATTAGTAATAGTATAGTGAGTATCCCATTTGATAAAAATTGCTTGAGGACAAACAATATTTTTATCTTCCGGATGTCGTATCCCAACGAAGTGTGAATTTGAAAACCTTGCTTCGGTTCGTGATCGTGTGCTTGAATAATCAATATTTTGGATTTGGTTTCTAAATCTAATAACGCAAAGGGGAAAGCAAATAAAGGCACGCTAAACTAAAAAATAAAGCAATTTAAAAACCTAACGACATTTAAAAGTAATTAAACACTAATTAAAACTAAATAAGCTAACTTAATTAACTAAAAATGATAAATTTAAATTCAAAAAACTCAAATTGCAAATTTCAAAGCTAAAATGATAAAATTAATTTTTAGAAAAAGAAAATATATTTTTTTGTATTTTTATTATTTTTAAAACTAATTTTAAAGCTTTTTAAACTAAAAACTCAATTAAAAATATTAAACTAAAACTGAAAATTAAAAAAAACAGAAAAGTTCTTAAACTAATAATAAAGGTTTATGAAGAAAAATAGAATTCATAGTTTATTACAATAAGCTGTGAAAATTCAAAAAGCTAAATAAGCTCAAAACAAAAACTGGTATAAAGAATTAATGGAGCAAGGGTCTTATGAAAAACACCCCAGGGCACGTTGGTAAAGGTGTTCGTGTGTTGTGTGGGAGGTCACAGGTTCGAGTCCTGTGACTTCCTTTTTAGTAAAAACATTTTTTTTGTTTTTTTTTGGAAAAAGTTAAACTACAAACGAAAATAAGCAACTTTAATAAAAGGACTTTTTTACAAAACTTAAAAATAAGCTAGGAAAAAGCAGTTAACAGGCAATAGTTTTGGTCTTAAAGGTTTTGAAGTAATAAGCTAAACTGATTAGACTATTAAGGCCTCATTAAGCAATTAGAAACACAAATAAGCTGAAACAGATCAACACCTAAACCTGAAAAGCACGTATGATAAGAAATAAGCAACCATAATAAGCTAAAAAAACACTTAAAAAGACTCAAGACAGTAGACACTACAACACTTTTTAATGACTTTTACTAAAATTTAAGCTAAGAATTTGATCTAATAAGCACTTGTAAATAGCTAAGAACTAAAAACAGATTAAGTATGAGACTCAAATAACATTTAAAAACCAAAATTAAGCTAATTAGTTTAAAGAATAAGCTAGAAAAGATAAATTGAAATGGCAGACTTACACTAATATTTTTGGCTTTTTGATGATTAAATGACTAAGTTCAGCTTAATTCTAAGACCCAATAAGCAAAATTAAAAGGCAACAAACTTAAAACAGATAAAGATCTTGACTCATTCAGCAAATCTAATCAGGAATTAAGCTTAATAGAACACTAAATAAGCTAAAAATACTACATAAAACAGATTAAAAACATGACCTATTTATTTGATTTTTAGCTAAAAAATACTTCAAAAATACTTTTGACATAATATAAGCTAAAAACAGATTGAGCTTAGACTATAATAAGCTTATTCCAACAAAAACCACCCTAAATTAAGCTATGCTTTGTCCTCAAACTATCTGCACACTTTGGATTTTTAAGAACAAATCATTTTACATGACTGTTTATGATCCAATTCATTAAAATGGTTTTCCTAAGAACTACTAAGCAAAAACAGATTAATATTGATGCATTTAAAACTCATTTGAATACTTAAACACTGCACTTTATGCACATTTTTATGAATCTAAGCAATAATAAGTTTAGGCATTAAAACTAGCAGATTTGAGCACATGATAAAGCAACTTCAAAATTTAAACAAAACTTAAATTTAGCTTATGAAAACTAGTTTTTAGATCTTATTTGAGCTTATTTAATCTTGTTTGAGAACCCAAAAAACATATTATATCTAATTTGACCCATTTTAGGACATTATCCCAAACACTCCTTTAAATCTTGAAAAGCTAAGTTTAAGCTAATACGGACTTCAAAAAGCTACTAATCATGAAAACAGATTAAGGACTAAAGCTAATGAAGACAAATAAGC
Source organism: Tanacetum coccineum (assembly GCA_026074375.1). Lineage (NCBI taxonomy): Eukaryota > Viridiplantae > Streptophyta > Magnoliopsida > Asterales > Asteraceae > Tanacetum > Tanacetum coccineum. The sequence goes on from BQNB010133087.1 coordinate 2,344, forward strand.
TAAAAACTTAAGGGAAAAAGCTTTGAATATTAAGCTAAACTAATAAGCCAGTTTGACTATTTTAAAGGACAGTTTCTATGAAAACCTAAACTAACCTATTATAAGCCATGAACTAATCTTATTAAGCTATAAAAGGACAGATTAAGCACCAATAAGCAACAATAAGCTCAAAATAAGCAAAGTAATAAGCTAAATGAGAATATAAGCTAAAAATGAATAAAAGAGATCATGTACCTTGATCCCAGCTAAATAGGGATCTAAACAGCTTTTACAAGCTTAGATCTACAAGCTAGCTTAAAAAATAAGCTCTGAATAAGCCCTATAAGCCCTTCCATTTTTGGCTTATTTTCCAAGTGGCTTATTCAACTGTTTGAGGTAATTTGAGTGAATGACTTATTTAGTTTAGCTTTTAGAAAGCTAAACTGAATGAAAACTAGCTTATTAGTAATAGAGAGAGCTTAATAAACTTATTAGCTTATATCTAAACAACTTTAAACCATGATTGCTTAAGAGTAAAACAGAATTTAAGGCAAAACTTAGGATTTTATTAATATCAAAAGAGATTACAAAGCTTAAAAAGGAAATTACATTAAATAAAAACAGGAAATAAGCTAAAAAGCTACCTCAATAAGCTATAGAAAACTACAAATAAGCTAGATGATGATCTCTGTGTGAATGGCCATCTATTTATAGCAGGAAAAGAAAGCTTCTAGGCCAAGGAGCGTCTTCAATCCATTTCATCTCAACCCTTGAATCATAACCGCCTTAGATCAATCAATCATAACCCTTGATTGCCTCCACGTCCTTTCCACCAATAAGAATGTTAGGGATTGCCAGCGTGGCTTTGGCTGATGCAAACGTGTCAGGATAAGCTTTCTAAAAGCAAAGGGAGTGTGTGGGTGAATAGATCTTACCCTATTCGTTGTTGAGGTGAAATGGGAGGGAGATGAGTGCACAGTAAGTTTGACCTGTTCCTTTTATGCTTTGACTTGGACTTGGGCTGGGATTGGGCTTAGACTTGTTTTCTTGGGCCAGAAAGGGGTTTAAGGATTAATGGACTTTGGATTTTATTAAAGGTTTGTTATGTAGGCTTAAGGCTTAATAGTTAAATCTTAATGGGCTGACCCGACCCATTAAATGGGTACGGGTTGGTCCATTTAAAGATGTATACGCCTTCGGCTTTGATTTCTTGCACTCTTTCAATCTCGTGCTCGGATTTGTCTCTTTTAGCTTTGTTTTTGTCCTTTTTGATATATCTGATACCTGCACAACATAATTTATAAAACACACATATACAATGTATTTTTCATGTATTATTGATCATTTAAGCTCATTTAAATAAGGTAAATTGATATGTGATTAAACACATATCAAAAATCCCCTACACTAAGCTATTGTCGTGTCCTCACACAATGTCATAAATACACACTTAGAAAATCAAAATTTTCAACCCTCTTAGACTAATTACCTCGAAAAGTAGCTAAGTGTTCATCTAAGGGGATTAAGAAATCACTAGTTTTGAAAAGCCCATGTTTTACCATTTTTTACATATATGCATACATTTATTATCATCATTGATTATTTTTTTTATTATTATTATTTTTAATTTTTTTAAGTGAAACTATAAAATTACAAAACAAGAAACACTAAAAGGGTAAGCCATGTCTAAAAGGATAAATTCATCGTCCTTGATTTTTCACCCGTCCCAAACCAAGCTTAAAAACAAAATCATTGTTAAATACAAGTTAAGATGCTAACACTACTCATAAATGCTAATTGTGTACGCTTAGCTACTTTCCGCTCTAAATCCTCTAAAGGTTTTATTCTTATTATTGGTGACAAATAAATTAAGTCCTTTATTCATATAAAGTAAACCCGGTTTAGACCACAATTAGTTTGAAATTCTCTCCTAAAGAGACGATATGGTGAGAATAAGGTCCACATTAAGGTTCTAATTTCGCATGATTTAGGGGTTATCCTTTTTATTTCATCCGAAACAACTCAACTACGAGTCCAGAGCCGGAGGCTTTATTTAGATAACCTCGGAGTCGAAATTTGGCTTTATTCTTATTATTTTTATTATAGCAACATTATTAATCCTCGGTCCTTTAAACAACTGACACATCAGGCGTCCTAACTGACAAGAGCCAGTAGTCTTATTTCGACCTCGGTAATTTCCTCGACCTTTTTGAAGGATGCAACATCGGCAGCGAACCGACCAGATGCAACAAACTTTTATCAATCTCGGATTTATTATTCTTACTATGGGCCTTCTTTTGAAGACTGCCACATCGGCAGCGAACCGACCAGAGACAATAAACCTTTATCAGCCCATAGTTTTTATTATTATTATTATTACCTCCACCCTTTAAACGAATGTCACATCGGTATGTGAGCCGACCATGATCCAGAAGTTTATTTCGGATTCGTGTATATTTACATAATTATTCATTATTATACTCGCAACAAATTTCAAGTCATGTGGTCTTTTAACTACCTAGACAACGGTAGCGAGCCATCAGAAATTGGTAGCCTATTTCCCCGTAACACCAACAAAACCTCGATGTGTACCTTACTTTCACCAGAAGGAATCTCTAAGGAGTGATTTAAACTAAGAATCGCAAAAACCAAAGCAACTTTATTTATTCAACAATTATATAACGTTTATTTAAGTGGTGGGAGCCAAGAAAGCCACAATTAACCTATATGAGCTCTAAAAGAGATCCAACTACTCCACGTTTAGCATCTAACTTATACTTAACTCTATCATTTCTTGTTCTTCGCATATTTAAAATCTTTACTAAAAAGATCCGCAAATGCTTAGTCTAATAAAAACAAGCTTTGCATATTTAAAGTCGGAAACTTGCAAAACTGTTGTCTTTTAAAGCTTATGTGTATGTGATATGTAGATACGTATTTAAGCTTCTTGTATTTAAAGCCCTCACTCTCGCAACAAGGTAAATTTAAATACGTTTAATGGGCCCCTACCCCCCCCCCCCCCCCCCGAAGCGCAAAACATCGACTACGATTCAAGTCAAAATTTATTCATAAAAGACAAAATACGTGTCAATAACATTATTCTATTTTTGAGAATTTTTTTTTTGATTTTGGCCTAAAATCACATATTTTTAGTGGTAAAATAGGGTTACGTGAAGACAAGGCAAATTGCAAGTAAGATCAATAGAAAGAAATCCCACACACACCATATAGACTACACATTGGTTGTCAATGTGAGTATGTCACCCCCCACGACTACACCTTTCAAGGCCATAATCCAAAATATTAAGGTGGTCTCTACGCAAATCTCAAAAACCTGTTTTGTAATTATGCCCCTAATATATAAATGTTAAATCAATAAGATAAGGATTATCAGATTTGTGTGTGTGTGTGTAATCATAGATAGATAAGGAAGATTGAAGCTCGAGTGGACGATGGATAAAACCACAAGCACGAGAGTTTTCATAATCCGGGGCAATCTTGGACATAAAACACAAAACACGAGAAAGGAAGAGGCGAACCTCCTCACGTCACACTTATTCATAAATATTATACTAATATATTGCTACTAGGGATAAGCATGGGTTGCCACCCACTAAGTGCTTGTTTTTGTTAACCGAGTCACGAGCCTGACTCGACCCCGAATTTAGTGGTCCATGGGGAAAGTTTGGAGATCCAGGACAACCATAGGTGGTATGTCCCCTCCAAAATAATGTTTAAGTCTATGACCGTTCACCTTAAAGTTTGGTCTGTCAGTTTGAGATAACTCAATGGTTCCATAAGGGAAAACTTAAGCAACGGTGAACGGTCCGGTCCAACAGGTTTTGAGCTTGCCCGAGAAAATCTTTAATCGAGAATTAAAGAGAAGAACTCGATCACCAATGTTAAAAACGCGGTTCTTAATCTTGGAGTCATGAATCTTCTTCGTTTTCTCTTTGTAGATTAAAGAATTCTTGTAAGCTTGATCCCGGAGTTCATTTAATTCATTCATTTGAACTTTTTGGTGATCACCCGCGGTCTTAAGGTCAAAATTACAATGCTTTAAGGCCCAATAGGCCTTATGTTCAAGTTCGATAGGAAGATGACAAGGCTTTCCGTTTACATAAGCTTATAAGGAGTGTCACCCGTGGGTGGTCTTGATTGGGTTCAGAAGGCCCCCACCCCATAACGCATCATCTAACTTATGGACCATGTAGCTAATGATTTCGCCTACGGTCCTTTCTAAGGTACGTTTCAAACCACGATTTGAAACCTCCACTTGTCCACTCATTTGTGGATGATACGCGGTAGAAAGACGGTGGGTAACTCCATACTTAAGCATGACCTTTGCAAATTAGTCATTGCAAAAGTGAGTACCGCGATCACTAATTATAGCACGAGGAGTTCCAAATCGAGCAAAAAGAGATTTCAAGAATTTTACAACAACTCGGACATCATTAGTGGGGAGCGCTTTTGCTTCAACCCATTTGGAAAAGAAGTTGACGGCTACGAGAATGTACTTATTCCCTCTAGAAGACGGGAATGGTCCTATAAAATTGATGCCCCACACGTCAAAGATCTCGCATACTTGAATTGCATTATGAGGCATTTTGTCTTTTTATGAGATTTTGCCTTGACGTTGACATGAGTCACATGACTTCACCATGTCATGGGCATCGTGATAAATTATCGGCCAATAGAAACCGGAATCAAAGACTTTTTTAGCGGTGTAGTTCGCACCATGATGTCTCCCGGTGGGTCCATTATGGCAAGCCGTGAGGATATAAACAGCTTCTTGGCCGTAAACACAACGTCTAATCATTTGATCCGCACAAATCCTAAACAAGTAGGGGTCGTCCCAAAAATAATGCTTTACATCCTTTAAGAATTTTTTTGTTGGGACGACATTCCTTTCACTATAAAATTCCCCGCATGGTAATTTGCAATGTTGGCAAACCATGGGGTACTAGAATCACCATGAAAAGATATCATTCCGAGGGTCTCGAGAGGAAATGTTTCGGTAATTTCCTTTTTCTCGAGATCACCTTGATGAGGATTTTCTAATCTAGATAAATGGTCGGCCACGAGATTCTCCGCTCCTTTTTTATCACGAATAATGACATTAAATTCTTGGAGTAGGAGAATCCACCGAAGCAATCTCGGCTTAGCATCTTGCTTAGCAAGAAGATACTTAAGAGCGGAGTGGTCTGTATACACTATGGTCTTTGATAAGACTAAGTAAGGCCGAAATTTCTCAAAAGCATACACCACGGCTAATAACTCTTTTTCCGTAGTAGTGTAATGTGATTGAGCATCCGTCATGGTCTTACTTGCATAGTGTAAAGGCTGAAAATGTTTGGTCTTTCGTTGCCCCAAGACTGCACCTACCGCATAATCACTAACGTCGCACATAATTTCAAACGGTAGGTCCCAATCAGGTGCAACTAAAATTGGGGCTTTGGTTAACTTTTTCTTAAGTATATTAAACGCTTCAATACATTTTATCAAGAAAATAAACGGAGTTTCTTTTTCTAGAAGATGGGTCATCAGCCGGGGGATTTTAGAAAAATCTTGAATAAATCGACGATAGAACCCGGCGTGACCTAAAAAACTTCGAACACCTTTTACGGAAGTCGGATGAGGGAGTTTAGTTATAACATCAACTTTGGCTCTATCGACCTCAATCCCGAACTTTGAAATCTTATGTCCTAGAACAATGCCCTCTTTAACCATGAAATGGCACTTCTCCCAATTTGGAACTAAGTTAATGTCTTCGCACCTTTTTAACATTTTGTCTAAATGGGAGAGGCATGATGAGAAAGAATCTCCGAAGACCGAGAAATCATCCATAAAGACCTCCATTGTTTCCTCGATCATATCGTTGAAAATGGCCATCATGCACCTTTGGAACGTGCCCGGAGCATTACATAAACCGAAAGGCATACGTCGATAGGCAAACGTCCCATAAGGGAAAGTGAAGGTGGTCTTGTCTTGGTCTTGCGGGTCAATAGGAATTTGAAAATATTCGGAAAATCCATCTAAAAAGCAATAGTATTCGTTCCTTGTTAAACGTTCTAACATTTGGTCCATAAAAGGCAACGGGAAATGAGGGAAATGATCTTTACGATTAGGGGGGGCCCCTTATTATGCTTCCGGTAATATCTTCGTCCACAAACTAGCCATCCGTAACTAACCTAGTAGGGATCAACTCATTATTTTCATTTTCAATTACGGTCATGCCACCCTTTTTAGGCACACAATGAACGGGGCTCACCCACGGACTATTGGAGATAAGGTAAATCAATCCGACATCAAGGAGTTTGATAACTTCCTTTCTGATAACCTCATGAATTTTTGAATTCACCCTTCTTTGATGTTGAACCGCCGGTTTGAAGTCGTCTTCTATTAAGATTTTGTGAGTACAAAAACTGGGGTCTATGCCCTTAATGTCAGAGATTTTCCATGCGATGGCCCGTTTGTGTGACTTGAGAACTTTTAAAAGGGCGGCCTTTTCTTCATCTTTTAACTTTTTAGAAATTATGACTGGTAATTTATCGGTTTCTTCTAAAAATGCGTATTCAAGATGAGACGGTAAATCCTTAAGCTTAAGCTCTGGAGGATCATCAATAGAAGATGTTATCGTTTTAAGTTCCTCAAAATTAAGTTCTTTTGGAGGGAGAGGAGATGATGGATCATCGTTCAATAACTTCACAAGAAGACGAATGTCTCCCTCCGGATCAAAGTCGGCATCATCAATTCCCGGTGGAATTGAATCACTTGAAAGACAAGCTTCGATCACTTCTAAAATGAAATCTCCTCCTCTTCCTCTATCTTTGAGCACTTGTAATCTTTGAGCAGTACTAAGTCTTTGGCTTGGCAGTACTAAGTGTATGAGTTTAATTCCTAACAATCCTCCTCTAAACTTGTGATTTGTGCCCTTCAAATCTAAAAGGTTTTCTCTGAATTAAAACTATTTATGCTGGAGAGGATGCTTCCAAAAACTTTATTTCTTTAGTTATTTGCTTGTTTTGAAGATTTCCTTAGAAGCTCATTTGCCATCTCTGAATGTTGTTCTACTAACAGCCTGTTGACCAGCATTAAAGTCATAACTCCTTTTGACAATGTATATTCTTTCTCTACCAGCATAAAAATATATATTCCTCTCTCTATAGACACATGATGAACCCTACATGTATCATATAATCTCTATTTTAATGGATCATGCATATATCTCTGGATGTTTCCTTAGTTGTATCATAGTTATTGGTTTCCAAACAACCTCTTCAATTCAACCCATAATGTTCTTTCTTTGTTATCAGTAGGTTCTGTTGAACTGAATCTTTCTTTAACCAAATTCCATAGCATCACCAAGTCATCCCTGTCAAAGATTTTCAACATATCCTCAAAGAATTGATATGCTTCTGTATGGTTACCAACCCTGATGATCTTCTAATATTTTCTAGATTCTTCAGTGTAAACCTCCCAGTCAATGATTGGATATTTGACCTGTAAGGCTTCAACATAAACTTCTTCCACTGGAACTACCATCATCATCTGTTGTAAATCCTCTTGTGACAATTCTTTTTCCTCTTCATCTGGTTGTTCTTGAACTGATCCTGAAGCTTCATTAGTCTTTTGTCTCTTAGAACCTTCATGATCAAGTTCTGCTTCTGCAGCCCTTTTAGAACTTCCAACTTCTGCAGAATCAGTAATTGTTGCTTGTGAACTTCCAGCTGCTAATTCTGATGCTCTTCCTCTATCTTCAGTCTCCATGGGTACAAAAGTGTTGACATTCTTCATTGTAGTTTCAAATAATTCCTTGAGCTCATCAAAAGAATATCTTTTCAATTGCTGCAGTGTATGACTTCCCATGTGCTTGATGTAATTAATCATATAATTCCTCTGTTGAGCTTGTGTCATGGGCTTGTTCCTCTTTGCTTTAGCTTTCTGTGCAGCAAAATATTTCTTTCTCTGATTAATAAGATCTACAAGCATCTTTGCTTGATCAACTTCACTGTACTTGTTCATTTCCTCTGCTTGTAGTCTCTTAGATAGCTCTTCATCAGCTTTAACTCTTGCTCTAATGTTTTCCCATTCTTCCTTTGTAAAAGATTGAGTTGCTTCATGAACTCTAGCCATCCTTTGTCTTTCTTCTTCATCTAGTTCCTCTTGCAGTCTCATAGCTGCTTCATGTCCAAGCCTATCTTGTTCTTGCTGTAATTTTGTTCTCTTGATTTGTTCATCTTCAGATTCCTTCATTTTACCTTTACCTTTATCTTTGATTACAACTGGTGAGGGAATACTGATGTTGTTAACTTGTTCTTGAAGCATTACCAGCAGTAACAAATGGCATTGATGCACCAGCACTACTAAACTGATTCTTCAAGCATACTAAACAAACCTACTAGAGTACTAATTCACCACTGCCAGTACTAACTGCTCTTCTTCTTCTAGTATAAGTTTGAACATTTCTTAGATGCATCTGCAAGTACCATAGCTAAACTAAAGACTTGCCCAACTGATTCTTCAGGTTGATCTTTCTTTTGACTATGTAAAGAGTAACCAAAGTAACTCCTACATCTTGATCAATTTATTCTATCATCCTCCCTTGTTTGGAAGAATCCTCTAAATCCTCTTCATCATCTGAAACCACAATCTTTGCTCTTCTTCTAGCTTGGTTGGACTTGACAGTTTTCTCTAATTTCTTTACCTTTTTAATAAGTTTGGTATAAGCAGCACCATATACCTTCTTTGTTTGCTTCAAGTCTGCCTCTAAGCTCTCTACTTTCTTGGACAATGTTATACATATAATCATCAATTCTTGTAGTGTCATACTGCCCTCATCACTTCCAAGTGTGTGAACTCTTGGGAGAGGTAAATCACGGGGTGGTGTAGGTACCCTCTCAAACCTAGTCTGAGCAATGGAACCCCCCATGGCTTCTTGGCACCTAGGACTACCACCTGCACCAATTCCCTAAGGAAGAGTCACATTAGGTATTGCCGTGGATTGGGTCCTATTAATGTTACCCCTAGCCTGCTCTGTATCTAAGCTAGCAGCAGTAGTAGTATCCCTTTCCACTCTGTCATCCCACTCCTTATAGACAACACTCAACGGTACCTTGGGTAAAAGGCTCACTAGTCCTGAGGTAAACTTACATTATTTTACCTGGTTTAACTTGCCTAGTTGTTTGAGTATTTTGTGGTGATGATGATAAACAATAGGGATGGTTTTCTACATTAAGTAGGTTGAGCAAATAGAGGTGGAGGTTGGGGTTCAGAGGGATGTCCTGAACCTTCACCTTCTTCTGCTTGAATTGCTATCATACTTGGAAACAAAGGAGTGTTTTCCCAAGAAAAACCTCCTTTTTCATATTGTAAAAAGTTTTGGAGTTAAAGGCAGAGCAATATATTTTCAGTTTGTGGGGTATTAAGAATCTTTTGATCTTTCTAAAAATATTTGAATAAATCTTGGATACATTAAAAATTTATATTTACTATCCAAGTTTTTCACCATACCATCAAAAATCAATTTAGAAAGTAAATGTTTTGTTTGTGGCCAAGCAAATAATAGCAGTTGTTATAGTGATACTAAATTGTTCCCAAGAAGTTTTCTTAGGGCTAAGACAGTGTAGGATGGTATGGATCAAAAATCTCCACTGAGGGGAAAATTTGCCTTTTTGAAAAGTTAGTTTATCATCAGTGAAAACATACCCTATCAGTGAGAGTTGATCAAAAATTTTAGTAGTTGGCAAAACACTAATACCATCTACATCTGCTAATTGGAGATGTCTCCTAACAGATGCTTCAGTAACAGTGAATTCTTTGCCATCAACTGTGGCAGTTATTTCTTGTTCTCCATTATCAACTGTTCTGACAGTAGCAGTCTGCCAAAACTTTTTGATGAGAGAAACATAGATAGTAGGATTCTTAGTAAGAGCATACCTTATATGACTACCATTGAGAAAATCTACTATCTCTTGGAATCCTTCACTCCCAGATGGTTTCTTTAGATAAGCAACCATGTTGTGTTTGTCGCAGAATTCCAAATTCGCCATTGTTGATTAAGAGAAGTTCGATTAAGGTCTGGGATAGGTTCGTTTATGAGAGTATATGTGTTGGACAAAAGCAATTGAGATTATATGGAGAGCACTTAAGGTTTTGATTGGACCGACTGAATAAACTTGATTCTTTATCTTGAGAAAGTCTTATGAGTGAAAGAAAGATCAAGAATCATCCAATTTAAGGAAACCTATAAGCGAAGTTGTTGGCGGAAATATCTCAACGGCTATATTTAATTAAGGAAAATCTGTTATGCTCCAAACAGTATTAACGGTAGCCTAGCAGTACTAAGTTTAGCCTAACAGTACTAAATAATGCTCAGCAGTACCAAGTTTAGACTAACAGTACTAAATAATGCTCAGCAGTACTAAGTTTAGCCTAGCAGTACTAACTTTTGAGGTACCGGTTTTAACCTTAATTCTATTCCAAAAGGCATTTCCATCATCAATGTTGATTCTCACAAGCTCTCTTTCTGTTTTTAAGCTCACTATATCTCTTAATTCTTTTGCTTACTGAATCACTTTGTCTATTTTTATTTCACAAATCTCTTTATTCTTTTGAGCTCAAACTTTCTCTTTGTCTGTTTTTGCTTTCTCTCATTTCTTTTAAGCTCACTTTTTCTCTCTGTCTGTTTTTGCTTTCTCTCAATTCTTTTAAGCTTACTTTTTCTCTTTGTCTATTTTTATTTTCTCTCAATTCTTACAGTATTAATTATAACAGCAGTAGAAAGTATACTTACTAGTAGTAAGGTAGAACAACAGTACTAACTTGAATTTCATCATTAGTTGTTGTTCCATTCCATTTAAAGCATCATTTGTGTATAATTTGCTACATATTAATACAATTAACCTCCCCTTAATCAATACTTCAGGGGTTAAGCATTCCAATACTTATAATCAGATATTGAAATCTTCCAACATCAAAATCTTTTGTGAGTAAATCAGCAACATTGCGATTAGTGTGAATCTTAATCATTTGAATAAGCTTCTTCTCATTAGAATCTCTGATGAGGTGATGTCTAATCTCAATGTGCTTAGTCTTTGAGTGAAACACTGGATTCTTAACTATGCAGATGGTGCTTTTATTGTCAATGAAAATCTTGGTATTCATGAAGTTGTATCCATAATCCAGCATTTTATTTTGAATCCAAAGTACTTGTCTACAACAACTATCAGTAGGAACATACTTTGCTTCAGTAGTAGAGTTGGCAACTATGGTTTGCTTCTTGCATTGCCAGGAAATCAATCTTCTTCCAAGAAATTGACAACCTCTTGTTGTGGATTTCCTGTCTAAACTTGCACCAACATAGTCAATATCAGTATAAGCTTCCAAGTCAAATGGTGAGTCCTTAGGATACCAAAGGCCCAATTTAGGTTGACCTTTTAAGTATCTAAAGATTCTTTTTACAGCATGAAGATGTGAAACTTTAGGTGTGACTTGAAATCTTGCACAAGCACATACAGCAAACATTATATCAGGCCTAAAAGCTGTTAGATACATCAATGATCCAATCATTGATTTATATAAGTGAACATCAACATCTTCAGCTTCTGCATCTTTGAGCAATGACTTTGAAGTCTCCATGGGAGTACTTGCTGTCTTCATAGTTGAAAAACCAAACTTCTTCAAGATTTCATCCACTTACTTGTCCTGACTGATGAAAATCCCATCATCTTTCTGTGTCACTTGAAGTCCTAAGAAGAAAGTGAGTTCCCCCATAGAACTCATCTGGAATTTCTAGTGCATCAACTTCTCAAAATCAGTGCATAACTCCTTCTTAGTAGATCTAAAAATGATATCATCAACATATACTTAAACTAGTAGAATATCACTTTTGATTCTTTTAATAAACAAAGTCTTATCAATCTGACCTCTCTGAAATCCATTGTCCAATAAATAGGTAGATAGAGTCTCATACCAGGATCTAGGAGCTTGATGTAGACCATATAATGCCTTTTCTACTTTGTAAACTTTGTCAGGGAACTCTGGATCTTCAAATCCTGGAGGTTGACAGACATAAACTTCTTCTTCAATTTTGCCATACAGAAATGCACTCTTCACATCCATCTAGTACACAACAAAATCTTTGAATAAGGCAGCAAAACCCTCATCATAATCTATTCCTTCTTCTTGAGTGTAACCCTGTGCAACCAGTCTTGCCTTGTTTCTAATCACAATACCTCTCTTATCTTTCTTGTTTTTGTACACCCATTTTGTTCCAATGGCCCTCTTGCCATAAGGTAAATCCACCAATGTCCAAACTTGTTGTAATTTGAATTGCAGAAGCTCTTCTTGCATAGCTTCTATCCAGCTTGGATTACCTTCTTGGGCTCCTCCTGAGATAGGAAACATGCAAATAGACAAGTATGAAGGTCTTCATGGGTTTTTCCTTTATAAACAGCACTAATAAACCCTTGTTCATTTATCATTCTCCTTGTTTGTACACCAGAACTGCGCACATTCTTCCCTAGCACATGATCAATGTGAATGATCTTTCATAGATTACTTGTATTTGGAGGTAGTAGGAACTGGATATGTGGTAGCAATGTTGCTCAAATCCAATTCTGATTCATCACCAAAGAAATCAACATATGTGGATTCAAGTGGAGCAGTAGGAACTGTTGGACTAACAGTATTAATATTTAGACTACCAATATTAAAATTTGTAGTGGCAATATTAATACTTGGCCTAACAGTATTAACATCTTAGGCACTGTTTTTAGTCTCCCCCCCCCCCCCCCCCCACCCCCCCCCCCCTCCCCCCCCATTTCTTGACCTCAATTTCACTTCATCATTACTTATTTCCAGCATCATTAGAAGGTTGTGGTTCATCATTGTAGCATCACTGTGAAGAAGAATCAAAATTGGTGAACCTTCTTCCATTAGTAGGCATCAATTCGTAGTCTTGGCTAGATACTGTCTCCTTACTGGAATGATCTGCACCAATACTTTCTTTTGTACTTACAAAATCATTAGAGTTTGTACCTGCAACAACCGGCGCATAATTCATTGATTTTGTTAGAACATCGTTCCATATGGATAAATCTTACTTACCGTATATGGTCCATACCATCTGGTTCTAAGCTTTCCTGGAAAAAGTTTTAATCTTGATTTAAAGACTAATACTTCTTCCCCCTCTTGAAACTCCTTATCCGTAATTTTAGAATCGTGCCACCATTTAGTCCTTTCTTTATATGCACGTGAATGCTCATATGCATCAGTTTAAAATTCATCAAGTTGATTTAACTGAAAGAATCAATGTTTTCCTGCAGCTTCCAAATCAAGATTTATGTTTTTAGGGCCCAATATGCCTTGTGTTCAAGTTTGATGGGTAAATGGCATGCTTTTCCATAAACGATCCTAAATGGTGTACTACCGATAGGTGGTTTATAATCTGTCCTAAATGCCCATAGTGCATCATCCAATTTATCTAACCATTCTTTTCTGTTTTCGTTAACCGTTCTTTTCATGATTCGCTTAATGGCTCGATTAGTATTCTCAGTTTGTCCACTAGTTTGGGGATGATACGGAGTAGCAAGTCTATGTGTTACTCCATATTTCCTCAGTGTTTTTTTGAGAAGGGAGTTGCAAAAATGTGTCCCATGGTCGCTAATCATAGATTTTGGAACTCTAAATCTAGAAAATAATATTTTTAGTAATTTCACAACGACACGAGCATCATTAGTGGGTAGGGCTTCGGCTTCGACCCATTTTGAAACGTAATCGACAGCAACAAGAATGTATTTATTCTTTCTTGAAGAAGGGAAGGGTCCCATGAACTCAATCCCCTAGATGTCAAAGACTTCACTGACAAGTATGTTCGTTAAGGGCATTTGGTTGCGTAAGGAAATATTTCCTGCCCGTTGACAAGCATCACATCCTTGAACATATTTTACCGCATCTTTAAAAATTGTTGGCCAATAGAATCCAGATTCAAAAATCTTTCATGCAGTAATATCTGCCCCGTAATGACCTCCTGTAGGTCCCTTCTGGCAATGTTCCATTATTTTGTGTAATTTTTTACCGAAAACACATCTTCTTATAATTCTGTCAGGACATTATTTGAAAAGGTATGGGTTGTCCCATATATATTTTCGTACATCGCTCAAGAATTTTTTTTCTTAAATAATACGTCAGATGTTGGGGAACAATCTTGGAGACGAGGACATTTGCATAATCAGCGTACCATGGGTCGTTTCAGTATCTTTTAGTTTAATGACCATGAGGTGTTCATCAGGAAAATTATCATGTATGGTATCTTCCTTTAGTTCTTCTAACCTTGGGTTTTCTAGTGGGGTCATAGAAAGAATAGGTTCAAAATCACGATCAATTCCTTTTTCAAATCCTGCTGCAGCTGCACAAGCCCTTCCTGCGTGCCATAAATGCCCTACGAAGAAGAAGAATCCTAGAACAAAATAAGAAGTAGCTAACCAACTTCTAGGAGACACATAATTGACTGCATTGATCTCGGTAGCTACTCCACCCACGAAATTTAAAAAACCCAAAGGAGCATGGTTTATATATTCTGCGGAACGACATTCTTGCCAAGGTTGTATGTCTTTTTTCAGCCGACTCAAGTGTTAGAAACAAGAAAAGTATCGTTCACTTCCAATGTAGAATAGTCAAAGCTCGTAGTTAAGTTAATTAAGCTAATATGGCCCAAAGGCCCCTAGAAAGCCTATTAAGGCCCATGGCCAGTTATGTTTGTAAGTATAAATACCCTCTCAATGCTTTGGAGAGGGTTTTGGTTGGTTTTGTATTCTCATTTCACTTATGAATTACTTGTTTCTTACTTTTTCTCTCTAGAATACATCCTTCCTTCCACTCTCTCTCACTAAGTTCCTTCCCATATCATATCAAAGATTACTTGTATTCTTCAATTGGTATCAAGAGCCATGGAGTGGTGTGTTTAGTTTTTGTGTTTAATGTATTTTTTGGTTCGTGTGTTTTAAGCAAAAATCGTCCTTTATTTTTTTTCTTTGATTCCAAAGCTTTTGTGTACACTAAAGGATTATTTACCTTGGTAAATCTGATCTAGTATCTTTATGATATAGGTGTACAAGCTTAGAATCAAGAAAAATATCATTTTTGTTACATTTTTGTGTTTGAAAATCTTATAAAGAGCAAAATCTTGATTTTAAATTTTTCGGCTTAAAAACCTTAAAGTTTTCATTTTTCTTGTTCCTATAGGTTTAGTAACACTAGTTGTACAAGTATTTTTGCAAAACAATCATCAAAAAGGTGTCTTTTTGTGTTTTTAAGTTTTTGGGTTTCGTAGTAGTGGAAGTCGAACAACTCAAGTCGAACAACTGAGTCGAACAACTCAAGTCGAACAACTGAGTCGAACAACTCAAGTCGAACAACCTAAGTCGAACAACTCGAAGTTGAACAACTTGGTTTAGTTGCAATTGAACAATCCAACTGCAGTACAAACCGAACAACTTGACCTCAGTTGAAACCGAACAACCTTATTTCAGTGGAAACCGAACCACCTGATTTCAGTAGAAATCGAACAACCTTGATTTAGTGGAAATCGAACATCCTTGTTTCAGTGAAAACCGAACAACCTTATTTCAATGTAAACCGAACAACCTTGTTTCAGTGGAAACCGAGCAACCTTATTTTAGTGGAAACCGAACAACCTTGTTTCAGTTGAAACCGAACAACCCTACTTTAGTGGAAACCGAACAATTCCATTAAGGGAAATCGAACAATTCATTTTTCTAAATTATACAGTTTATTTATTTGATTTGTAAAATCCCATGAAACATTAACTTGTTTTTTCCGGTTTTATCAAGAATTGTAAAATCCCACGTAGTTTAAGGATTTAAACACTTAAAAGGAAACTTAATTAAGCACAATTTCTTTCTACCACCGTTCGATCAACCAAGTAATCTTTTAACATACAAATTTCTCAATGACGACTCTAGTTGAGAAAGCAATTCTTTCGGGTACTGACAATCGTCCACCAATGCTGGAAAAGGATATGTATGATTCTTAGAAAAGCATAATGGAACTATACATGTTGAATAGACAAAATGGACGAATGATCCTTAAATCCGTTGAAAGTGGTCCACTCATTTGGCCTTCAATTATGGAAAATGGAGTTACAAGGCCAAAGAAATATTCTAAGTTATCTGCTAC
>BQNB010133089.1:0-10937 GCA_026074375.1 Tanacetum coccineum
TTTATCTAGGATAATATCAATGTTCATAAGTTATAAAAACAAAGCGAAATAACAACAAAGATATTCAACAAGGTGTTCTTCATTAATAACCAAACGTTCTTCATAGCCCCAATTCTAGATGATCAATTCTAGAACGATTACTCTAACTAATAACATGAATCATAAGATCCTTGGGGCTACACCACCATGCTAGCATCTATCTCTTGTGGGACGTGTAAACCCACACACACAACACGTTTTATAGCTTTGGTGTACACACACTTTTTGGCACACTAAAACTATATGCTTGGACCTCCTTTTATAGCATAAGGAGGTTAGGGTTTACATGGAAACTAATAAAAGATATTAAAGAAGTAAATCATCTAATGTTTATCTTGATATCTTTTATCTTTATCTTTATGTTGACCAAATCTTTATTATCTCCTACATCTTGTAGAATCTTGCAATGACAACTTTGGTCCTTCTTGTTTCCATCTTGTTTCATTCATGTTTTGTCTTATCAACTCAAATATAATTCCCAACACAAAATGTAAATTAAAACCTTGACTGAGGGCGGCCCCCAATATATTTGGGACCGCCAGGAGATATGGGACCGCCACCAGCAGATCATAAAATGGAACACTTAAAACAAAATTTTCAAAACTAAAATACAAACACCCCCTTATCTGCTGCACTCGACGAACACGACCCAAAACCCACCAAAACTCAAATTCAACCATTAAAACATCAATTGAAGATCAAATCAACACTAATAATCAATCCTAATATCACAAAGATCATCAATTGTAAGTCATTTCATCTATTTTCTTTCAATTTGAGTCTAGGGTTCATGATGAACACCAAAAATTGAAATTGGGGATTTTTAATTTTTCTTTCAATTTTATACAATTAAGATTACTAGGATACAATGTATAACTAATATGCTTCCCGTAGATATAGGATTTGCATACATTAGTGAATTTGTTGAAAAATTGATTTCGAACCAAAACCCCAATTTTATTTTCAAATCACTCACGTTAGGAACATAATAAAATTGTTGTTATGCATTGTTAATCCAATACAAAAACGTTTTCAAACACATGCATAATGATCTCATGAACAAATTTTGAGATACATAATTCATATGTATTTTTCGACTTGTTTGGATGAGAAAAATCAAATTAAGGAGCGTTTGGGTTAACTCTTAGGATTCTATATTTAGGTCGAGTTAATCGTTACTCCACATTTTTCACATTTAGGCACACACTTGACATATTTTTAAATAAAGGAACATCACTAAAATATCACTATTGATGATTGGTGAACAAATGAATGTCTCAAGAAAAACACAAAAGCCCTGAAACTCACATTCCTCCAACTCAAAATAAATCTTACCTTTCTAATCACACCAACTCTCCTCAAAAACCACCTTTCGTAAAATATATCTTCGACCCATTCATGAGGGAAGAATTTCTAACATAACATTTGATTACAATGGTAAATTGGAAAAGAATCTAAACAAAACCGGATTTCAAACTTTCCTTCATTTAAAAGGAAACTTTTATCCAAAATTTATATACGAATTTTACCAAAAATTTGAACTAACTCTCGTAGATGATCTTTGGATCATATTATTTGAAATAAATGGAAGGAGAGTTGGTGCTTCATTTCAGGATTTTGGAACACTACTCAATATTCTGTTTGAAGGTCATTGTTTTTATAACAATGAATGGTCTTTAAAATCCATCAATAAACACAACAACACTCCAACAAAAGATCCTCTCTATACTAAATTAACCCATCCAATATCAATCATACACAATAAAACTAAGAAACGTCTACATGATTTCAGGTTTTCATTTAAAGATCCATGCAATTTTTTCGTTGAAGAACTTTGCCCTTATCTTAAGACGGCACATCTTCTCATTCGTGAAAACATCATATGTACCGTTGATGTCGACAAAAATCTTTTATCGGCTTGTGAAGCCTATATGCTTTATTGCATCACTTCATTTACACCCTTCAATATCTCTCATCTCATTCTTAATCGAATAAACGACTTCAAACATCGATCCGACGACATCTTGCCATACGGACTTTTGCTATCAAAACTTCTTGACCAATTAACTAGTTTTTCTCCAAACAATCATAAATTTATCTCCTGTCCAACAACAATGGACCCTTTACATAAATCTTCAACTGATGAGATTTCGGAAGATTTTCGATGTGCGCATCATGACCATCACACGTAGTCTAGATGAAGAAATGTAACACGTGTATTTACTTGGAGTGTCTTGCAAGTAGACTTAAACTAAGTATTATTATGATATATTCTAGTACGTGTATAACTTGTCCCAGTCACTATATCATGCTTGTTATATGACACTTCTTGGACCTTTATGTTATTTATATGCTTCTACTTGGTCCCATTGCATGATTTATCTTCTCTTTTAGCTAGATTATGTGATTCTTGGAGAGATGGAAATGCCATAATCACCCTTTTAACCCTCTAAGGATTATTCTGAATAATGATTAACTTTTGGAAAATTTCGTAACCCTCCAGAAAACGGCCCCCTTATATACCCGGCGGCCCCCCAATATATTTGGGATCGCCTGGTGATATGGGACCGCCACCAGGAGGGAAAGAAAAATTTCGAGTTTACCTCTTTTTCTGTATCTTGACCCTCCTACCTACATCCTCAAGCTGTCATTTCCCAAATTGGCTAAACTATATTTGGCATTCTCTTCTTCCTAAACCATGCTTTGCCACTTTATTCAATCTTCCACATTATTTAATCACCCAACTTTCATACTTCACCACCATCTTCATCTCTCTCAAATCTCTCTTCTTCTTTATCAATGTCTTGCTCAAACCATCATTCCAACTTCTCTGGAAAACCAAGGATGTCGGTTAGACAAGTATGAAAACGCAAAACATCCACTCCAAAATCATCATCTCATTCCCAAAATGACTCACCTCCTCTTCCTCCAAGAGTCTACTTACAATCTCCTTCACCACCATCTTACAATCCCTTAAGAGATTAAATGATTAACCAACTCTACAACATTTCCACCATTCTCGATTCACACAATAATCCATCCAATGCCTACATTCATGCACCAACTTCACCACCACCACCACAAATTCATCCTCCTTCTCATGCTCAAGTTGAATTTCACTCAAGTTTTTGTCATTGTTGTAAGTTTTCTAGACACCAATTCCACTCTTTGAGAAATGAAATCAACTTCATTCACTATCTTTTAACCCATCCTATCCCTCCAACATGTATCCCTCCTAATCATGTTTCACCAACCCCTTCTTTTTCCCTTTTTAATTAATCATTCCTACATGATTAATCTTCAATAATTGCATCTCTCATCTTTTAATTATGGCATCCTTCTACCTTTTCAGATCAACTAGTGTAGATCTAGAGCCTTATTAAGTCTATTATGATTATCTACTTCTATTGTAATTATCATACAATTTTGTATGAATGTGTCTTAGGCTCTTATTAAGTATCTAGTTTTTTTAAAATTTTTATTGTTGAATGTATTAGTTGGATGTGCTAGTGTAAAATAGTATCTTGTTGGTTTGGAATGAAACTCTTCTTTGTTAAATTGAAAACAATGTGTTAAACTTGAAAGATATATTGTCTTGCACATGTACTTCTAACCTTTGTTTTTAGCACACAATTTTCGTAGATCGATCATATTGGTGCCCCTAACAAGGGGGAGCATACATTACATTGGGAGTCTTGATATCATCATTTCTTTACTTCCCTCGACAACTCGAACGATCATTCTTTTGAATTCGAAAAAAAAGGGGAGAAACGAAATATTAAAAACAAACTTCATTAAATAATTGACATCTTTAATTTTATTTAAAATGATTTTATATTTTGTCATCATAAAAAAGGGGGAGATTGTTAATACAAATAATATCTAAAAACGTTATTTATATTTTTCGACCTCTCAACGTTTTGATAATAACAAAATGTAAAAACGTTTACAATAAAAATAAATGTTTACAATTATCAAATGTAAAATTTCATTTCTAAGATTAGTGATCACTTAAGGTATGAACAAACAAAATAATTAAGCATGATTAGTGATCAAGAAAATATTTCTCTCTTAATCCTCACTTTTAATTCTACAAAAGTATTTTCTCAAAAATACATTTACAAAATGTTTTCTAATTAAAAGAAAAGTTTTATTAAAAACTTAAAATTTGAACCCTAAAATAAAAGGTTCCATAACAGATACAACCTTCACCACAAAAAGAAAAACATAAAACGAGCAAATTATGGCGGCCCCTCCCTTATATAAAAGGGGACCGACGAGAAACCCGCCACCAGATGACCGTTGGGATTCCCTGCCTATAAATACTGCTCCATTCCCAACAGAAAAACACTCCTCTTTGCACGTAATTTTTCTGTTTTTTTTTCTCTCTATAAACCTTTTTTCTCTTACTAGAACTCTTGATCACTAACATACTTAGATCTTGTTTCAAGTGATCTAATATCTTCTTCTCATCTCTCCCCTCTCATTCAAGTGCAAGAGAAGAACACTCGTATTCGTTAAGAAACGAAGTGTT
Organism: Tanacetum coccineum; assembly: GCA_026074375.1. Classification (NCBI taxonomy): domain Eukaryota; kingdom Viridiplantae; phylum Streptophyta; class Magnoliopsida; order Asterales; family Asteraceae; genus Tanacetum; species Tanacetum coccineum. The sequence continues at coordinate 4,574 of BQNB010133089.1, forward strand.
AATTAGTCATCTATCCTCTTTTCTTCTAAGTACCAAACCTCTATTGTATTTATCTTGTGTATTTGTGTGATTCAGATATTGAGTAAGATCCGATAGTTGTATATTTGTGAGAGGTATATCTTTGTGAAGGTGGTAGATTAGTCTAGCTAAGATTATGACTCGACATTTAGCTTAGTGTCAGAAAATAATGTAAGCGATGTGTAAACGGTTTTCTCCGCCTAAAGGGATCTTGTTGACATAGTGAAATCTCGAGTCGGATACTCGGGGAGTGGAGTAGGGCGAAGAGGTGCTTCGTAGCCGAACCACTATAAAATCTTGGTGTCTTGGTTTGGTTGTTTCTTTCCTTATCTCTTTACATTATAATTGTTGTTATTTAGTTTTCATTTAGATAGTTATTGCTTGTTCATATTGTGATTTGATTGAACATATAACTCGAATCTATACATTTTTGAAAGTAAACTTTTAAACCGTAAAACAAACATGTAAACTATTCAATCCCCCCCCCTTCTAGTTTCCACATGTTTTAAATCAGCCCCTTGGGCATTAATTTATGAATTAATATGGTTGTTATAAGGTCTTTAATATAGTACTAAGTGATCCTTAAGCCATTGGTTACACGTACCAATCGGGGTTTTAATTCTAGTTAATTTATTTCTTCGATTAGTTGGCTAAACAATTTATTTCTTGTTAATCATTTTGTTTCCATGGCAAATATATGTATGTTTGGCCATGGACTTAGCCAAAACCTTGTTAATACATGATATTGTGGTATTATTATGTGGTGTATGCAAAGCCGATGAAAACCATGACCAGTTGTAACTTGTTTCGCTTGATTTTGCATTTAATTTCAGTTTTAGGTTTTGCCATTGTTTTGGCTTCTTTTTGCATGATTTTAATTTTTGTTGTAGCCATTGTTTGGGCACTTTATAGTAGTTAGAAGATAGGATAAATGTATTTAATCATAAAATTATTGTAACCGATGTTTGGATTCGAATGGCGCAAAAATTAAAGGCATAAAAGTCAAATTACACACAGGAGCCTGCTGGAGTAACCTCCACTAAAAATGGATTTTCCGGAGTTCTATAAGAAGTTAGAGGCTAAATTTTGGGGAGCAGGTGCAAAACTCATGGGGCTACAACTGGAGCTCAGATTGGGGAAGAGGCCTTCTAGGAGTTTCAGGCCCATCAAGTCAGCTGAAATTTTATGGCAGTTTTGGACATCATGTTCATTAAGGGTTTCACTTGCTCATGATGAGTTCCTTGGAGCAAGTGGGAGCCCTCCTGTGTTTGTGTTAACCCATTAGTTGACATCTTGGTTCTTGTGATTGGCTGCACAAGACCAAGCATAAGTTTTTCATCAGTTAGAGGCTTGCAAACTTGGTGGTTTTGATTGTTTTTTTGCTTTTAATATATGTTTGGAATGGTATATAACTTTTGCAAATGATAAAAAAAAAACTAAAAATAAAACACAACCCAAGGTTTCGAAACAAAAATCTTTATTTCGTTTAAAAGTTTTTAAATATGATTTGAAGCTAAACACTTGGTTATATATAAATTAAACACTAAATAAATGTTAGGATTTGGTTATTTAATTTATTATAATGTTACAAACAAATATTTTATTCTACCTAGGTTATATATTAGTCATGAAAAAGACCCACTATCCACAATAAAATTGAATCAAACAATACTTAGACTTAAAGTAAGAAATAGTTATTTTATAACATGTTCAATGAATATGAATGCAAGCTTCCTCGTATACATATTTTTGATCATGTATTTAATCAAAAATAATACCGTCAAATTTTTTAATTCAGCCGTCCAATTGGTTTGAGATCACTTGCAATTACTTTTGCTCAGCGTTAAGTACGTAGGTGAAATGTAACCCAGATGTGATTATACACTATGCGTGAGACCCTAATATCTCTCACATGTTCTCGTATTGGATAACTTAATCGAGTTAAGCAGTTGAGACCTTGGCTTGAGGCAAGGATGGGACTAAACATGCCAGCTTGACATTGTTTCTCCAGTTACAAATGTCATGAGTCCCATATGGTCTAAGAATTGTATAGGTTTTGCAATTGTTGAATGTCACCTACCTATTGAATCTATCATTGCTAGCAGATCAACTGATGTGATGGTGGAACCTCAATGAGGATCTTAGCCTTTCGTAAAATTAATTATTTTATATAAACTTGGGTAGTTAATTTTAAAAGGATTAATTATTAAAAATACTAAAATCTTGAACTTTATTTTGTAGATGGCTGCAACTCAAACCACTAACAACAACTCAATCAGGTCAATTCTCGAAAAAGAGAAGTTGAATGGTAGCAACTTTTTAGACTGGTATCGCAACCTGAGGATTGTCCTCAGGAATGAACAAAAGTTGCACCACCTGGAAGAGGCCTTACCTGAAGCGCCTCCTGCCACTGCAACTGCTGCTGTTCGCAACGCCTACACCCGTAGGGTCGCTGAACAACAAGAAGTAGCTTGTCTTATGCTGGTAAGCATGACCCCCGAGATCCAAAAGAACTTGGAGGACCGACCAGCATTTGAGATCCTATAGGAACTGAAAACTATGTTCCAGCAGCAGGCTGAGCAAGAATTGTTTGAAACTGTCAAGGCATTTCATGCTTGCAAGCAGGAGGAGGGGCAATCTGTTAGCACCTATGTGCTGAAGATGAAAGCCTACTTGGATCAGATGGAGCGTCTTGGCTATCCCATGCCTCTAGTCCTTGGGGTGAACATGATTCTTACTTCACTCTCAAAGGATTATGACCAGTTCGTGCAAAATTATAACATGCACGACATGGGGAAGACTATACCTGAACTACATGCCATGCAAAAACTTGCAAAAAAGGGTATACCCAAGAAAACTCCTGCTATCCTAGCTATAAGGCAATGTCAAATTGTGAAACCTAAATCGCAAGCACAAGGCAAGGGAAAGCAAAGAGGCAAGGGAAAAAGAAAGTTGGCTTATGATCCCAAGCACAAGATCCCCCCACCTACTAAAAAGGAACATCCTACTAAGGACACTGAGTGTTACCACTATTACAAGACTAGACACTAAAAGAGGAACTGTCCTTTATATTTGGCAGAGTTATAGAAGAACAAAGCTAGTGCATCTGGCACATCAGGTATCTTCACGATAGAACTGTTCTCATTTCCTAAAAGTAATTCCTGGATTTATGACACGGGTTGTAGCACTCACATTTGGAATACATTCCAGGGGCTTAGAGGATATCGGAAGTTGAATAAAGGAGCTTTGGATCTGTATGTTGGCAATGGCAACACTGCAACTGTCCAAGCTATAGGAAGCTTTGATCTTATCCTCCCTAGTGGAATGATTCTTGTATTATACAATTGTCATTTTTCCCCTACTATTACAAGAGGGGTTATTTCACTTTCACATTTATGGGATAATGGTTTTCATCCTAAATTTATGGATAATGGTGTTATTTTAGTTTCTAAGGAAAATATAGTTTATTTTAATGCTTTTCCACACTATGGAATTTTTGAAATTGATATGCATAATCATATGTCCAATGAACGTTCTATTTACACATGTAGCAACAAGAAAACCAAGCATAACTTGGATTCTACTTTTCTATGGCATTGTCGTCCTTAGGGCAGGAATACTTTGCAACAGGATGTAACATGCCCTGTTGACTTAATTAGCTTCGGTGTCATGAGCTTAGCGCAACAGTATACACTTTTCATGCGATATTGTATTCGTTATAATAGTCGCATGTGCTTTGTACGTGAAGTTATATCTCCTATAACTGTCACGTGCGTACTGTAAACTTGTGGTCCACACTACTTTGGTTGAACGTTTCTGATTATTAAATGTTTTTCGTAATGCATTGAGTGAATCTGTATTCACTAAACGTTTTTGGTCCTCATAAATGTTTTACTTAAACCTATGAATTCACTCAACTTTATGTTGACCGTTTTAGCATGTTTTTCTCAGGTGCTTAGCTTTGGACTTCTTGATGTGCTATGTGGAGTCTACGTGCAATATGATACTCTTTCAAGACTTATCAAAATATCATACTCGTTGTCTTTTGAAAACCAAATTATGCTTCCGCTACATTTTACTTATGCTTCCGCAATTGTTTAACTTCTTTTAAATCATGTAAAACTTACATATTTTTAAACAATGCAACGAGTTATGATTTCCAAAACATCTATTAGTGGCCGTTCTCTTGTTCCTTGTGTTCGGATTATGATGACGTCACGCCCTCGGACACGTATTCCGTCCAGGCCCCGTCTGGGGGTGTGACATGGGGTTGTGAGGCTCTCGTCAAACGAGACACGCCAAACAAACTTGAGTCCAGATCAATCAAGTGCATCTTTATAGGATACCCAAAGGAAACGATGGGTTACTACTTCTACTACCCACTTGAGAACAAAATATTTGTTTCTCGGTATGCTGAGTTTTTTAAAAACAGTCTCATATCACAAGAAGCAAGTGGGAGCACTGTAGATTTTGATGAAATTCAAAGGAAAGATGCATAACCTTCTGAGAACACTAGCCAACATCAACCTGAGGTCGAACATGATGATGTAAATCTTTAAACTGATGTAAATCTCGTTCGTAGATCCGCAAGGATACCTCAAGCACCTGAACGATATGGTTTTTATGTTGATTCTGAGGAACAAGAGTTAGGAGATCATGGTGAACCCCTTAACTATCGCGCTGCATTGTTGGATCCTGAATCCAAAAAATAGCTTGAAGCTATGAACGCGGAAATGCAATCCATGAAAGATAACCAAGTTTGGAACTTAGTTGATCTTCCTCCAAACTGTAAGACTGTTGGTAGTAAATGGCTCTTCAAAAAGAAGACCGATATGAATGGCAATATACATATAAAGCTCATCTTGTAGCAAAAGGTTTCACTCAAACCTACAGGGTTGACTATGAGGAAACCTTCTCTCTTGTTGCAGACATAAAATCTATTAGGATTCTCATAGCCATAGCATTTGTATTATGACTATAAGATTTGACAAATGGATGTCAAAACTACTTTCTTAAATGGTCGCCTAAACGAAGACGTTTATATGGTGCAACCTAAGGGGTTTGTGAATCTTAAGCATCCTAGACAAGTATGCCAGCTTCAAAGATCCATTTATAGACTTAAGCAAGCTTCTAGGAGATGGAACAAGAGATTTGATAAGGAGATCAAAAAGTATGGTTTCACTCAAAATCCCGATGAGCCATGTGTATATAAGAGAGCTAGCGGAAGTATTGTCATTTTCCTAATATTATATGTCGATGACATATTACTTATGGGAAACAACATTCAATGCTACAAGATGTAAAATCTTGGCTTGGAAAATGTTTTTCCATGAAAGACATAAGTAAGGCGGCATACATTCTAGGAATCAAGATCTATCGAGATAGATCAAGGTAGTTAATCGGTTTAAGTTAAAATGCATACATTGATAAAATCTTGAAAAGATTTAAGATGGATGCTTCAAAATGTAGAACTATCCCAATGCAACCTAATGTAGACTTAAGTAAGACTCAAGGACCCTCTACACCTGCTGAGGTGATGTAAATTAAAGGAGTACCTTATGCTTTGGCTGCAGGTTCTATCATGTACGCAATGAGGTGCACTAGACCTAATGTAGCGTTCTCTCAGAACCTAATGAGTAGATATCAACAAAATCCAGGTGAAAGTCACTGGACTGCTGTAAAGAACACACTTAAGTATCTTCGAAATACTAAAGATATGTTTCTTGTTTATGGTGGTGATTCCTTAATTGAGCTTAGTGTTACTTACTACACTGATGCTAGTTGGGAGACTAATCGGGATGACCTTCAATCTCAGACGGGGTATGTCTTTATGATGAATGGAGGCGCTGTTGATTGGAAGAGTTTTAAGCAAAGCACTACCACAATGTCTTCTACAAAATAATTAGGATGTCTTTATGACCAACTGGTAGTTTCATGTAGATTTGTTTGTTTTTAGTATTTGAATAATTAGGATGTAAAACAGTTTTTATTTCATAATGGATTGATATACTTGGTGTGATCATTTTCATTCTATATTAACTATGTCCTATACTAGTATGTTAAAATCCATGAATAATTTATTTATTCTAAATCATCCATTGCCAGTTAATGATATGGGAGCATCATTGAATTAAATCAAATATGAGTGTTTTGGTCATATTCATATAGTATGAATATTAATGGATAATGCAGCCAAACTCATATGTTATTCATTAAATGAACATTAGACTGACCTAACCTATGAGTATTCACTACATGGATCAGCATCAATAGTGAATCTCGCAAGTGGTTATTTCTCTCATCCTTAGACTTGAGATGCAAGTAGGTTTTGTGTGTGTGGAATATC
>BQNB010133090.1:0-15305 GCA_026074375.1 Tanacetum coccineum
TCGGGTGTTTTATAACTTGTGATCTCTTAACTCTCTCAACAAAAATCTTTGCCACTTTTCAAAGGTTTAGTTTGGGGAAGTTTCGAGGTATTTGGTTATAAGGCATGTGATATTGCGTGAGGACACACAATCGTTTAGTTTGGGGAATTTTGATAAGCGTAGAATACACATATCAATTTATGCCTAAAATAACCCAATTAAACCCAAAACAGACCAAAAATGGCAAAAATATGCTTGTATTTGTGTTTTGTGTATGCAGGTATGGATAAGTCAAAAATCACAAGAAAACAGTCAAAAGTGAGCAAACACGGACACGAGAATCAAGAGAGTACAAAGCCGAAGTCCCAAAAGCCCAAGCCTTAGCCAATTTTCATCTCCAAGGGCCATTCTTGCATATTCCGAAAGTTATTTATAACTTAAAAAGAAGAAATGAAAGACAAGGACTAAAAGTGTTAACCTTCCGAACTTCAACAGTTTTAACTGCCAAAAGAGGAGCGGGAAATCCTTTTACTATTCATCATCTCCCCCGATTTCACCCCCATGGTAAAACAAGGGGCAAATCAAAATTAGAGGGTGATTAAGTCAATTCAAGAGGTCTACATCACAAACCCAAGGTCAAATCAGTCTTTATCAAAGGATTCATTAAAGAAGAGCCACGTCATCACCTAAAGAAGCACACGTTTATGTGGGTTTTTGTGCTAATTCACTCACAAAACTAACACAAACGTCACATCAAGGGAATGACAGCCTGGCAATCCTCAGGTGTCCACATTTTGATCAAACGGCTACAAATGATGATCAAATGATTGAAGAAATGATTGGCCAGGATTAAAAGTTTGGAGAGCAAGGCAGAGGTCCTAGAAGCTTCAGCTGGGCACTATAAATAGGCCTCACTTCTCACACACACAAAGGGAGGTTTTAGTAGTCGTTCTTTTTAATCTAGTTTTAGAAATTTTTAGCTTAAATTCGTAATTTTTCTTAAATGCTTTTGTAATTTCTCAAGTATTGTAATCAGCTTTTTCAATTAATGAAATTCAATTTTTAGTATTCTAAATATCGTTTTCTAAGCTCTCATTTTAAGTCATATTGTTTCATTAAGCTATTAAGCTCATATTAAGCTCTTTCAGTCTCTAAGCTGAAATTGAGCTGTTAAATTCAGAAATAACCTTATCTAAACTTAAATCAGTTAATCTTACATGGATCTATTTGTTCTAAGCTTTGGGAAGGGATCTTAACGTTGGAAGAGATCCCAAGGACTTTTACTCTAGCTTATTCATAAGCTAGAGAGCTAGTAGCTGCCTTTATTGGTTCCTTTTGTTTAGCTAAAGGTTAAAGTAAGTTTCTCTTTTCATTATTCAGTTTAAATTGCTTAGTTATAGCTTAAATGATTATTAGTGCTTATTTTACTTATTCTCTTTGCTTATTATATTAAACATCTCTCTATGCTATTTATTATATGCCTCATCTATTTTTGGCTTAAGTAGTTATAGAACGTGTAGTCTTTCATTTCTGTCATAAAAACTCATAACAATCCAAAAAAATTAGTTTAAATTGTTTAGATCTTAGAATAAGGCTTGTTCAGTTTGTTCAATCATGTATGCTAAGTTGTGTTTTTAAGCAAGTTTTTATCTGGTATTTAGCATTTGTTCATTAATTTCTCTTAAAAAGCTTTCTCAGTCCTGTTCCAAAAAGGTAAAGTAGTGGTTTGGTTAGTGCACTCCTGATTTTAACACTAGCAGAACTAACTCATTAGTACTGCGTGAAAGCTTTGCACTACCAGTACTAACTTCCAAGTTATACTGCCTCCTCAGTTCATACTGTTAGCTTAATCTCAGTAGAATATAATTAAGTTTTAGCTTATTAGATTTAGCTTTCAATTTTCTAGCTTATTTACATAGCTATATATTTTTTTTTTTTAAAGTCAAAATTGCACTAGCAGTACTTTCTCTTGAAAGTACTTTGCAGAATTATACACTAGCATTTACTACCATAAGTAAGTAACTGCTGTGTATCAGCTAATTTAGATTGAATAATTTTCAGGATTTAGCACTTATCAAACACAGTAGACTAAGGTTTTAACATAAGCTAATATAGCTTAAGTCTAAATTTCGTTTTCTAGCTTATTTAACTTAGAATAATCATAGCAGTCAGAAAGTTTCAAAAAACCTGAAAACTCCAAAAACAGTACTAGAGTCCCCTCATGATCTTAATTAGTTAATTTAGCTTATGGATCTAGATTTTCTAGCTTAATTAGATAAGATTAAAAGTAGTTTAATAAGTCTTCAAAGTTTTAGAGTTTAGTTTAGCCTTATAAACCTTTTAGCTCATTTGGAATTTGTGCTCTTTTGCTTATTTTCTGAGTTTGCTTACTTCTTGATCAATTTCAGTAGTATAAAAGTAGTTTAAGCTTTAGTTTCTTTTCATTTATAGATTAAGCAAATCATAAGCTCTTTAGAACTTCTTTCCATATTTCATTTTGATCAGTTTTGAGTATTTCTATAGCTTATTTTCAAAAACCAGGATATAGCCCTCCTTCTGTTAACATCTTTTAATAAGCTCTCTTTAGAGCTTCTTAGAGTTTCAGAATTATAGGTGCAATTTGTTAAAGTTTGTTCTCCTAGCTCCTTTACAACATTGCTTCTTTGAGTTTTTCATTTATAAGCTCTTTAAAATTTCGAATGCTTATGGACTTAGTTTTGTTTTCGGGATAGATCTCAGGTAGAAAGTGTAACATTTCGAATTTTAATTGTTTTACAGTTAGTCCCTCCGTTAGATTCTTAGTATTTGCACCATTAGCTTATTTTAAGTTTAATTAGTTTTATTAAGTTTATAATTAATTAAATAGGGTTAAGTTTTAATTAGTTTAATTAAACTTTTATAAAAAGATAAAAAATAAGGCTTTTATTTTTAATAATTTTCGGCAACTTTTCTTTATTTAGTGAAATTTTAGTTTACATTTTAGGGATTTTTAAATTTGTTTATTTGCGTAATTGTCATTATTTGTTGCTTTCTTAAATTTGTAGTAATAGCTTTATCCAAAATATTCTTGTTTCCATTCAAATCAGGATCCGAACTAAACGTGGTTTCAATCTCACAATAATTTTGGGACGGAGGTAGTAGTATATTAGTTACTCCTAGTAACCCGAATGACCCACTAAATCACATTTTCATGACTCGGGTTCTAAAGAGAATTTATGCGAAACGATATTTTGAACAACTTTCCAGTTCTGTCCGAGACCCGAAACTCGGATCGAAATGGGCGAAAAGCACTCGCATCAGATCTGATGCATTGTATTAATTACCAAAAAGCAGATTTTGCTCCTCCCCACCCCCGCCCCCGCCTTACGACCCTTTATTACTCGCTTTTAGACTTAAAGAACCTCGCGAGTAAGTAAAACGACCTTCCGAACGACTTTCATGTTTCGGCCGAAGGCCGAAACGGACTCGAAAGTGCCGCAAATACCATCTTAAAATCCTGACAGAAACCACTAACTTAACAAATGCTGGATTTTTATACCTCGAAATATCTACTCGTTTTTCGCTCTAACTTTTTCGTTATAAATCCGTTTGACAAGTTTCTTACCTTTTCGGAATCGTCGTGAATCATACTACTTTATAAAAATATAAATAAATGTGATTATATACTATTGAATTTTGGACAAGAATGCTTTGAGTGACCATGTTGAATCCGATTTTTAACCTTGCTTTTATACCTTACTATATTTGTAGTTAATCTTTTTTTACACAAACTTAATAATTACAACACTTTCTCATCCCTTTTAACATGATATTAGCAATATCTCAACATATATAATAGTGTGCAAAATGATCATTACAAGTAAAAACTCCATTTACATGTTAAAAATCCTACATGGTGATTCAAGCTACAATAGAACTAACATATGCATAAAATGAAATATTAAAAGAAACATAAAGGTTCTAGATGACCTTATGTGGTGTATATGATGGATGAAAATAGGGCTAAAACCCAGGATATAGCCTTTATAACTCAAGCTGCACAAAATATGAAACCCTAACTTTTCCAAATAAACCCTAACCTTCCTTTTCTTGATTAACACTTGAATATGGTTAACCAATGCTTGGAAACCTCTTAGAATATCTTATGAATGGTGTGTGTAGGTGTGTATAGGTTGTATAAAATTTTGTATGGATTTAGTTGGGAGGGTGTTTGATGCCGTGAGCTATAGAGGGGGAGGGATGAGAGATTTTTGTGTTTTTACACCTTGAATATGAGAAGTGTGTGTGTATCTCACTAGCTAAAGTATTATATATTCATATAACTAGTCAAAGATGTACCTAGTTGGTCAAGGAACAAGATGAGTGAATTGTGGAGTCTTTGGTCAATGTCTTGCAAGTGTAGGACAAGTTTCATGGTCTTAAGGAACATTGTTTGCAAGTTTGAATATCTCTTTGAGTTATACTACATACCAAACGGCCTATGGTATTATCATGGGATGATTTTTTGAGTAAATTTTAAGTATTGGGGAAAAAGTGGGTATTTGATGAAGCGTAGAAATGTTTTGGTGCATCCCGGGTAAATACCCTAAAAGTATTTTAATCGCGAAACGTAAACGTTTTACGTATCCAATAAAAATAAAATATAAAAAGTTGATTATTACTTTCGTAAAAATAATATATTGCTTGTTTGACGAAAACTTTAATTCGTTTGGTGTCTGTTACGTTAATTGTTGATTTTTAGTTTACGCGATTTAATTATATAATAAGAATTAAAAGTAAGCGCGTACGAAACTAAAATAAAATAAATGGTGAAATTATGACGAAATAAATGGCGTCATAAAATGACCTGAAAATACGGAATGTTACAAGAAACCAAGAAACGAAGCTCCAGAGTCGTTACTCTAGCCGTACGAAGCCGAAAGTCCCAATTCTGACCCGTTTCCAAGCTATAAGCTCAAACCAGGTTCTCTAAACTTAATGATCTGCTTTTATAACGTCATAATGTTCATATGATCTTTCTAAAATCATAATATAAAGCTTTGAACTCAAAAACCTAAGCGTTATGCCTTTTTGATCTAAAACCGTACACTTGAAACCCTAATTTCATGTTTTTACTTAAACTATGGGCTAAACTTATAAACTTTTGTTATAATCAATCCTAATAAGCTATTATAATGTTAAAATAAGTACTTTGATAAGTTATAAGAGGATTTGACCTTAAAACCCGCGCGTTTTTATTTTGAAACCCTAATTTGACCCGTTTTACCTTTTAGCTTAACGAATCATTAAATTAAACTTATGTTATGTTAAAACTTCATATTTTAGTTTATTATAACTTATAAATGACTATTTAAATGTTAAATTACTTGCATGACAATTGGACTGTTATTTGTAATAATAATCCATCATGGGGTAATAAATCTGTAATTATCAGAAACTTATTAACTAAAAGGACTAAAGTGTCATTTTATCAAAGTTATAACTATAAGGGTCTATTATGTCACTTTTTAAAGTACAAGGTTTACTTAGTATATCAATAAAAGTTGAAGGACCAAAGTCGTAAAAATGCAAACCTCAGGGGTCTATTTGCAATTTTCCAAACCCTAGGGTCTAAAATGTAACATTTTGAAAAAGTGTAAAATCATATCCAAAACATTATATAACATAACTTTAATTAACGCTCCTCGTGCTTAACATCTCTAGATATTGAATAAAATGCTTAAAACTGCTTATGTTCTAATCCTTATATCATTCATCATCGATGTGCTTTCAAAAATCATGTCCCAGATCCATATCATACCACAATACTAGGGAGCTTCATATTAAGAAGTTTCATCTTGGTATTACATTCTGTCTGAGTTGTTGGGTTTACGATTTAAAGTGCCCTAGCTCCACAAACGTTTACTGAATGACTTCTAAACTATGATGGCCCGAACGGTGTTATGATAATTTTTATATCAAAACCAACATCGATATCCAAAAACTTATATATACAATCAAACTAAGACTTTCCATATATTAACCCAGGTTGTCTGTGATTACCGTGTTGAAGCCGTTACTTTCATTCCCTATACATTAGCTATCAATTTCCCTATAACTGTTCAGGTGAGTTCATAGCCTCGCTTTTCAATTATTTTATAAACCCGCGAGGGAGATACATGCTATAAACATGAATGCAATTATTTCTACATGTTATTTCAATTTACTATTGCCTAAGTAACTTCTTTGCCTTTAAGTCCCCATAATCATGAACCGTTAATTACTCTCCGTAGTAAGCGCGAATGTTGTGAATATATATATATTTGGGTTGGACTCCCCGTTGGTGTATCCAGTAACGATAACCAATTGCACATCATTAGAAATCAGCGCGGGAATTTGGCACGGACCCGTAGGGGCAATATTATCATTATCACCTAAGACATCGATTCAGAGCTAATAGCAATAATAATATGTTTTCATACTGGGTGTATACAACGAACCCAAATATCACATTTGCATTCCAATTTATATTACTTAAACCTATGGATTTCACTCAACCTTTGTTGACTTTTAGCATGTTTTATCTCAAGTAACTATGGCACGGAGTGGCTAGGACATGAAGATGGAAAACCCTTATCATTCACAACTTTGTAAATACCAGATGTTGGGACCTATCCTTTGTAAAAACACAAAAGAATAATGAATGATAACTTATTTTCATAAGCGACTCTTTTTGATTCGTTTTCTATGATTATGACTGTTGTACCTTGAAGTAATACCCCAGATTAGCTTCCGCTGCTATATGTAAAAATAGGGGTGTTACATAATACGTCGACTAAAAGACGAAAAATATATTTTTACGAAACTTTCCTAAATTGATTAGCATAAATAAACGTTTCATTACTTATAATCTAAATGATTAAAATGATAACTATGAGTACCAAAATGAAAATTTATCGAAGCAATATTATAAGTGGTTTATTAAAGAGTTTTCCTATATTACTCTACTATTTTATTAAATGGTATAAGTATATATATTATACTAAGGTACGAGTTGGAAGTATGTTATCTTTTGAAACTAAGTCGTCAACCATCACACCACTGAAAACGTTAAGGATGACCGTACTAAAAAACCTACACACACAACCACATCCCACACTATCATCAAACCTGAAAACTGTTTTGGAAATAAATGTCTAAGTGGAACATAAATTGGACTAGGTCGTGTTCGGACGTCGTTGCATTTGCTTGTGTGATATTGAGTTTGCTGCTAGACACCTTTGCTTGAGGTGAGTTCTCGTAGCCCTGCTTTTTATGTCTTTTCCGTTGGGGGGAAATGATACTCAAAATTGTTTTGAATGTATTTTCTTACTATGCGAAACGTGGTTTTGTTTTTGGGACAATGTTATGTGCTTATGACTGTTATGTGAATGACATGTGTTTTGATTGTACTTGCGTGCATTGAGATGCAAGGCAGTGTATGTGATTAGCATGGACTTGCTATGTTTGTGATGGTCTTGCCCTATGGATAGCCCCCAGCTGGTAGGTTTTAGGTGCAGGTGATCTCGAAGTTGCGACTCCAAGAGCATTGGTATATGATGGTGTGATGACTAGCACGGGGATGCTATGTCATGGGATTTGAAATGTGTTACATGTATTCACTGTCATATTGCACAATTGTCCACTTTTTGAAATATTGGCACAGCGATTGGGTTTTCTTCAAACCTACGAGCTCACCAACATTATTGTTGACCTTTTCGAGTATCATTTTCAGGTGAAGTTAATGATCAGTAAGGTTGTGATGCGAGTTAGCGGACTTTAAGAGTATCCTGTATGGATCATGTATTGAGAGGTCTTGCATTTGGTGTTTGTTTTGAACTTAGTACTTTGAGGTTTTGGTTTAAGACTAGTATGGACCCCTACGTGAGCTTTTGGTTGTAATAATTCGTGACAATTTGATGTGTTCTTGTTGGGACTTCACTCAAAACTATATTTGGGTTTGAAGGTCATCATGATACTTTTCATTAATGCATTTTATTTTTCTCTATTTTGTATCTTGTGTTATGATTGATCATTCTTCGTCGCATACCCGTGTTTTTGCCTATGTCGGGGTGTGACATATTCAAAGTTTTGGTTATTAATGAATGAATCATTTCACTATAATGTGTTGTTGGTGTTGTATATGTTTTGTGTATAAATTACACTGTTTGACCGCTACTCTGTTTGACCAAGGGTGTTACCTTAGAGACAAAATAACGAAAATAAGTTGCATAACTTGATGATCCAAAACATAACAAATACATAGAACAAAAAACTACAAGAAATACATACAAGGGTAATTTAAGATGCAAAACATTAGTAATAGAAGATAGCGCATAAACGACCCATTATTTGCACTGACGTTCGTCTTCAGTAAATGCATCACCCATCTATTCAGCATACACCATTTTCCTCTTTAGTGGCCTTCCTTTGTCCACTGGTTTATTAACACCATGGTTTGCAACCTCTTTACAAACTAGAAATTCAAGGTTACCTTTTTTAACGACATTATTTGGAACCTGTTCACCCTTAGCACCATCAATCTCATCAGGCACATTAGCATCCATCCCTTGTTCCAATGCTTTACTATGCATGTCTACAAAATCACCAATTTGTTTTCCTATGTTGTTGTTCAAAGGCACATATTCTTCACACACGTTTTTTTGGCTAACCTTGTCTTTCATTACGTCAGTCCCTTTGTCTAAATCAAAGGCATTAATACCGAAAGTAAAGTCAATCTCAAACAAGGATCTTTTCCATTCGAATTCTTCTCTCCACCTTTTTGCCTATTTTTTGATTCCTGGACTCATCAGACCGTAGAGTTGGTATTATTAACTCACTGTCAGAGTCTGATAAACATATTTCACTTGCTGAATCATGTGAAAGTTATCATTGTTAGCCATGTGAAGATGTTATGCTATATTAGGTTTTTTTTTACAATTATCTGGAAACCAAGTGAAAGTGTAAATATTTAGATGAAAATGACATGTGATTTAGTGTTGGGTTTTTCTTTATTTATGTGAATGGCTGTAGAAAAGGCGGGTAAACAGGAAACGGCTAAATATAGAAGGTGTACTATTGCAGTTGAAAACCTTAAACGTCAGGGATCAAATTCATAGATAAAAGCAGTATACCTTCTAGTGCAGTTGAAAACCATAAATGTCAGGGACCAATTTCATAGATAAACCTATTCAGTTTATTGAACTGTACAAGTGAATATGTGTGCAAAAAAGTCAAACATAGTTTACATTACACCCTATTTAAGACTAGTGTAATCTGTTGACAAAGTAAAGCCGTATCGCAGTCATCCACTAAAACATGAATTCACCACCAAATCATGAATGGGAAGAAGGCCTTGATATAGACGATTCCGATATTCTACTAACCCCCGTCGTCCGTCCCACCAACAACCCTCACATAGTCCCTGAGATAACCACCACCACCCAAACCCTGATTTTAGCTCAAAACATCAAGTTGATATTTATGTTGAATGTGAACAAGCCTTTGATATAGACGATTTTGATCTTCGACTTACCCCTATCGTCCATCCCAGCAACAATCCTGACATAGTCCATGAGATAACCACCACCACCCAAACTATGTTTTCATCTCAAAACAATCAAGTTGATAATTGTGTTGTGAAGCCCATTAGGATAATACCAAGGTCCTGCTGGTATTGTTCAAACGGCCAAGCTCTGTAAATTAGTTGATACACGGGAAGGTGGGGAGGAATCCGTAATGTATACACAAGAGTATATTAGAAAAGTTATTGAGGATGTGGGTGAGGATGATGATTTTACGCGTGCGCCATGGCTTAGCGCGATTGACTAATCGGAATGTTGAATGGAGGTATCGTTGACGGTTGTTTTGGAGATGTTAAGAAATTTCTCAAGAATGGAAAACTTGAGAAAGTTGTTGCAGTTATCAAGTCTTGTACTTCGAATGCGCTGGGCGATCTCACGGTAACACTCAAAGATCTTTCTGGTACAATCTCCGGTACTATTTATTAACCTTTTTTTTGCAACACAAACGTGTAACATTACCATGATTTCTTCAGCCATAGGTGAAATTTTCTTAAAAATAAAGTCTTCTTTGTCGACTATAAGAAACATAATATTATCACTTACTGCCGACTTGTTTTTAGTTATAACGATTGCTGGGAGAGAATCAGAGGGCTAGTCTTCTTCGTCGACCGTGAGAAAATTAACGTTATCACTTACTGCCAACATGTTTTGAGTTATTAAGATTGCTAGGTGAGAATCAGCGGGCGAAATACATTGTGCAAGAATGGTAAATCTGGTATCGATTTAAAAACTTGGGTTTGAGGGTCCAATGGTGTATCTGGGTTTGGCGGTCCAATGGTGTAATTGGGTTTCAGGGACTAATCGTGCAAGGAAAACCACAATTCTTCATTTTCCCAGCAAAAGATTAGCCTGCCAAGAAAGTAGCCCTTTTATCCGCCAATGGAAATATAAAACGTAGTTATAGGTGTAACACCCAACAATCAATGTTAAATAGGGACCAAACGGTCAAACCCGATTATAACATCAAGGACCAAGTATGTATAAACTCTTATGATACTGACATGCTTTTGCAACTAAATTATGACTTTGACTTATCTGGCAATTAAGTGGACTATGAAACGTAGTAACACGTGTAACAAACAAAATTCACGGTTATATAGGGACCAAACAAGCAAACTTGGTTTCCACATCAAGCTGTGTATAACCTCTCATGTTACTTATATGGTTTTATAAACGGGCAAAACTGGTTTCCACATCACGGACCAACTGTGTATAACTTATCATGCTACTGAGTAGTTTTTTTCTAGAATAAGTAAAATAAGTCACAAACAACTTAAATCAATCCTAAACAAGTTAAATTATCCATTTGCTACCTAAGTGGACTTTTATGTTTGCCTCTAAAAGGACTTAGACAGTTGCCAAAGATGTGGACTTTGATGTTTCCACTTATGTGGACTTGAATTACACATACTCTCTTGAAACATATTAGTTTTTAGAATTACAGAAAAGACCATTCACTTGCACCAACTGCTGCATTTGACTGTGTTGGTATACCATCACCCATTTCACTCACTAACACTTGAGAACTGGTAGAAGGTTGACTTGTAGGTTGAAGGGGAGTTCTTTTTAGTGGACTAATTCTTTCTGTTTGTACTATTCTCTTTGTCCATCTAGTATGGGATGACCTTGACTGTCAACACCTGCACCACCTGGACCACCTTAACCAGCAGCAGCAGACAAACCTATAACAGCACCAACACCTGATCCACCTGAACCATCTTGACCAACTGCAGGTTCTGTTTGTTGTGCTTGCCTAGATGCACTACCACTGGCTCCTGCATTGTTGCCACCTACATTAAAAAAACCTTTTAAATTGTTTCATGATTTTTAAATCAAAGACACACTTATAACTTAAAGCTCAAATAACTACCTGTTGTTGCATTTCGACCTTGTCCTTTGCATGTTACCTTATTGTGTTCAGTGTTTTCGCAAGATTAAAATGTAATGGTTCTTCCTTTCCTAATCAGTTTACCATATTTCACAAATGGTTCATCCTTACGTTTGGACCTCTTTATTTTCTTCCATGGTCGGCCTACCTGGACATGATGCTTAGGTGACAAAAGTGTTGTTGGACATGTAGACTTCTCCTAGTACTTGGTCCCATAAATTGATTGTACCTTGTGAGAGTATGTTTCTCTCCATGTAGTTAACCAATAACAAGGATTTACCCACACTTCTAGGGGTGGTGCCGCCCTGTCATTCAGAGCCATATTCCAACAAGCTGCAACATCATGCTTACATGGAATCCCTGTCAATTCCCTTTTCCTACATGAACATGTCATAGTCACTACATCCACAACACACTGATCACCAAGTGAACCTGAAAATTAATACTTATTAGCTCCATTCCATTGCACTTTCTTGAAATGAGCTTCTTTCTTGATGGATTCTATGATTCTGGCTGCAGTAGGGGTCAAAGGACCAGTGCATTTATCAATGACACTTTGTACATTCACTATTCTCTTTATGCAATACTCCCAGATGTACTCTAAAAGTGTAATCACTAGCTTATCCCTACCTCCAACTATTTTATCATTAAAGACCTCACAGATGTTGTTGAGCAATAAATCAGATTTGGCCCTACCAAAAATTTAAAATTATAAAATCATTAAATGCTATACACGTATAGTTAGAAGTCATAAATATGAAAGCAGTAAAAACTGTGTTGGCATTAAGAAAATTACACTGTTATTCCCTGTATTTATGTGTTACCTGAAACATGAGATCTAGCCTAATGTTCTGGTGGTATCTTGTTCAACCATTCATGTGCCTTAGGATTCATCTTCTTAAGCTCCAACATACACTTTTCAAAATCCTTAACACTTGTAGCAGATGCAGATCTCCATAACAAATCCTTGTATGCTTGTCCACACCATTCATGCTTCATATTTTTATGTATGTGACGCAAGCAATATTTGTGTTCTGCACTTGGAAACACAGTTTTAATGGCTGAAATAATACCCTACATGAACCAATTCATTAATCAATTATGAATTCATTTAAGGCATTAGTAAAGAATTCAACAAGTGAAGCATAATACTAACCTTTTGTCTATCATTGATGAATGTGAAATTTAAATTGGGATGCAGATCTATGTCATCGCCCAAACACTATAAAAACCAACACCATGAACTCTTACTTTCAGCTTTAACCAAGGCATAGGCCAATGAGTAAATTCCATTGTTTGATTCAAGTCCAACAACTGCCAATACTTGGCCTGGAAATGGCCCCTTCATGAAAACACCATCTAAGCCTAACAGATTTCTTCTGCAGGCTCTAAAACCCAATTTTAATGCTCCCAAACAAACGTATATTCTCTGGAACACCCTAGTAGGCAAAGAAGGATCAGTGTTCCTTTCAACTGCAATCTTGACGGTGGTATTAGGGTTTGTGAACCGTAACTCAACAAAATAGTCTCTAAGCATAGAATACTACAAAATGTGATCTCCTCTAATATCTCTTTCAACTTTAGCTTTAGCTCTGAAAGCTTTGCTCATAGATATCTGAACCCCTAAGTCACGTTGGAGCTGGTCTTGAACTGCCTTAACTGGTATCTCCGGATTAACCCTGACTTGATCAAATATCTTCTCAGACAAGAATTTGTAAGTGCAGTGTTTGATTTCCCTAGATTGAAGGCATTTGTGCGCATCTCTGTGTGTGCTCACCATCTAATTTTTTATGTGTTTGTCTTTTCCCACATACAAGACCCAAGGGCAAAGATCCCTTTTATCATGTGCATCTAAAACAAAAGAACATGCTTAACTGTCATCATTGGGACCTATATTCATTCTTTTTTTACTCCTAGAAATTGGGCCACTTGATCCACTAGGCCTAACTTTTATTCCACGATTTGGGCCAGTTGGTCTAATACCTTGTGACATTGTAAATACATGCACTTTTCCATCACATCTTGCTCTTACCCTGACACTGTCATTCTTATATAACTTTAAATTTCTTTTACTTTCAATGGAATGCGGGTAGACTCTGTCCTTAGCCTCTTATTCAGTTGTAAATTTTTGGCTAGTGTAAAATGAGTACTTCCATTAACCACTAGCATTTATAACACCTTCCATTTCTCTGCTCAATTCGGATAACCTTCTCCTCATGTAATTACTTGTTTCATCATCATTACCAGGGTCACTGTCGAAACCATCCGCATTGATGACATCCACATCCTCTTCTTCTAAAACATCATCTGGCACTAGATTAGTGACACCAATATTGTCAAAAGGAACATCCATGCTAATACCAAACAAATGCACATCAACATCAGGCTCTACAATTTTATTTTCTTCATCTACCAAAAAATCATCATCATCATCATCTATGCCTGCATCTTCACTAGATTGAACATCATATTGACTTTCATATACAGTATCTATCCTTTCATCGTCATACAAGAACTATCCATCACTAAGAGCTGATTCATCTTCCTGACCATTACCCTGTTCAGCATCTTCCTCAAAACTTACATAATCTTCAACTATAACATCTTACACAATGGGTTCTTGAGTTCTAACCTCTTCCACAATGGGTTACTGAGTTCTAACCTCTGCCACAATAGGTTCCTGAGTTCTACCAACATCTGGTTCCTCAGACATAGGAAGCTTAGATTGCATTTCAATTTGGGAAACATTTAGGTCCACATGTTCATTTAAGTTCAAGTCCAAGTCATCAACTCCAAAAGAGTCATCATGACTTAACCCAAAACTTTCTACACCACTCCCCATAACATCACCAAAGCCTGCCTCTCCATCCAAATCAGTTTCCTCAAATGATAGTTGCCTCATCACTTCTATAACCTAGGACTTGCTTGTTGTGAGACAACGCTCAGATTTATGTCACTAAACCGTGACTGTATTGTTGGAAGAACATGGTCTTGTGTGTCAACTGTCACACCCCGCCAAGGCAGAAACACGAGGCGTAACTACATGGATATCATCACAACACAATGGTGCCAATAATAGAGAATCACTACATGCATAACTAAATATAAATGACACGATGTGTCATAACAATACCGAAAACAAAGGAACGACGTCTTGTATTAATGAAAAGGGGTCTCATCAATACAAAGACAATGTCTTGCAACCCTATTAAACACCAATAACATTCAAGAATTCATGCAAAAAATTATGAAACGAAATCAAATGAGAACTTCCAATGCCAGCCTAATGGTCTCTCTAGCCACTTTTATTAACTTCAACACCTTAATAACGCTCACCGAAAAATGATGCTTAAAATGTCAACATAATGGTTGGTGAGAGTCATAGGTTTACGACACCAATTCAAGATTTGAATCAATTACTGTGATTAATAAAAACAAAACATGGCAGGACAATTACATGCTAACATGCATTCATCTAAACAATCACCATTGGGACGGAATGTGTCCCCCGATCCTAACCACAAAGTTCGTCATATAGTCATGGATAGGAATGTTATCCCCAATCCAAAGACTCTTGGTACCGTATCCACACAATACCATACCCACACGAAGTAGGCGAAAACAACCTACCCACAAAGTGGGCGAAACTAACCTACCCACAAAGTGGACGAAAGCAATAATGGGTAGGAACGTTACCCCCGCTCCAACAACGCATAACATTTAGCACATAACATATAATAGCTACATAAAAGTTTCAATGGGACTATGAAACTCACCTGATTGCTCAGCTACTTGACAGAATCTTGCACAAAATCTAACATAACAAAAACACAAGT
>BQNB010133091.1:7496-18521 GCA_026074375.1 Tanacetum coccineum
ATGGTTTTATTTATTGAGGTATAGACGGGTTTACAAAATAATATAGTCGTGCGACTTTGTTTCGCGCGGCGTAAAATAAAAATAAAAATAAAAATATGATTTTTATTGTTACGCGCTTTCTAAAGTGCCCTTTTTTATCCGTAAACAAAATGACGATTTACACGCGTTATTATATCTCTTAAATAGTGCAAAATGTTGTATGTCGCTTGAAGAGTAACTTTTATTGGAAAAGTAACGGTAAATTTGTAATTGCTTGCGATACATAAAGCAACAAGAAGTCCTAAATTTTTCCGAGGTGCTACAGATTTAGTGAAAAGTTATCTTCTTGGAAAGCAAAAAATGTTTCATACGGAGGCCGGTTAACCTTAGTTAAATCCGTGTTAGGAAGTCTTCCTTTGTACTGTTTTTCTCTTTTTAGAGCCCCTTTGAAAGTAATCAATGTCTTGGAAGGAATTAGAAGACAATTTTTTTGGGGTGGAGCTCACGGTGACTCTCGTAAAATCTCTTGGATTGCATGGGATAAAGTTCTATCGTCTTCTGAATTTGGTGGGCTAAATATTGGAAGTCTTAAAGCTCTCAATTGGTCTCTTTTGGCTAAATGGTGGTGGCGCTTCAAAACCGAAAAGAATTCACTTTGGAAGAAAGTCGTTTGTTCTTTTCATGGTTCAGATGGAAATTTAGGTGTTGCTTGTGACGTTGACTCTCCTAGTACCTGGGGAAAAATAGTTTCTATTGGGAATGAACTTGAAAAAATCGATATATCCTTTTCATTGTCATTTCATAAAAAGATTGGCTCAGGTCACGATACTAGATTTTGGATAGAAATTTGGAGCGGTAACACATCATTTTCTGAAAAATATCCCCGCCATTTTGCTCTTGAAACAAACCAAAGATGTCTAGTAAATCAAAAGCTGGTCAGTTTAGATTCTTGTCATTCGCGGTTCTTTGGACATGGCGTAGGCCCATCAGGTAGGGATGAAAGTGAATTGAATGATCTTCAACATGAAATTTCAAGTATTATTCTTTCTTCGAATCCAAATTCTTGGCGTTGGTCACTTCATCCATCGGGTCAGTTCTCTGTTTCTGCTTTTCGAGCAATTATTGATTCCAAGTTGTTGGGGCATTTAGGTTTCAAGCTTCGTTGGAATAATCTTGTTCCTAGTAAAATCAATATTTTGGCATGGAGGATTCGGAATTATAGGCTGCCAACGAGAGCCAATATTGATAAAAGAGGAATTGACATTCACTCTATTTTATGTCCGTTTTGTGAGGAACAAATTGAAGATAAAAATCACATTTTTGCTCTTTGTCCCTTTTCTCGCAATATTTAGGATTTGATTCGTAAATGGCGGGGCTTAGATGTGATACCTTTAGATACCGCTTTGAATGTTCTTGAAATGGCCGATGATGGTGATTTGAATTTTGGTGAGAAGATAAGTTCTTTGTTCGATGTTGTGGTTCTATGTGCTATATGGTGGATATGGAGGGCTCGGAACTTACTTGTTTTTCAGGCGGTTAAGGTTAATATGATCAACATCATTGATGACATTATTGCGACATCTTACCTTTGGATTAAAAATAGAGCTAAGTGTTGTAGTATATCTTGGGTTGATTGGTGTTGTAATCCAAGTATTCTGTGCATTCTTTTGTAATTGTTTCTTGATTTGTCCATGCTAGCTTCTTACTAGCATGTGATTTATATATACTTATATCTCCGTCGTTCAAAAAAAAGTCATTCATGAGGTCATGCATCACAAACAATGATTCGTGGTTAGGAGCGTGTTGAAAAAAGGACCGAAACAGTAACTCTTCAAAATGTGCATGACCTAACCGTTCTTCGGTTGACTTGGTTGCAGAAACTAAATGAAAAAAAACCTAAAATTCTCTCTTCTATGGGCAAAAAAACGGCTCCCTCTATTCCATCAATTCTGATTCTCATCTCTTCTTTTCTTCTTTCTTGACCGAATATTATATAAATCCTCTTGATAAATCGAGTTAAAACTTATGATTAAAATGATTTTAAACAAGTGTCGATAATTGATTGATGTTTTCTCGTAAAGGATTTTAGGGTGCGCTCTCCTCATTTAGGGCTTGTGTTTATTTCGTTCATTAGGGATCTTTATAATTCTTACGACCTTACATTAGTACTTCAGATAGTCCCTTCCGTGTTATATATATTATTTCCTTCCCTCAAAGGTTTTTTTGTATTGAAAAAACCGTGATCTCAATAGCTATGTGTTGATTCTTTAGTTTTCTTTGTTTATGCTTTTTTTAGGTTTCGTTTTGCTTGCTGCAAGTCACGAATGTCGAATACAAGTGATAAGGTACTACGTAATGGAGATTGGTACTAGCTAGGGTTGGTATGACAGCTTAGAAGTAGTCCCACGGGTAGTTAACATCTTCCCTCCTTTGTTTCTCTTTTCTTCTTCTTCCTCTACTATTATTAACATGCCCCGATGAACTGTATAAGTATGTGTTGCTTACCTACCTTTTTTGAAGTTCCATTAACATTGTGGGTGACTTCAAAAGTTAATTATTAAAATATTGATGCTGGTAAACATGATGTGTTTATTATCTGAAGTTGACTAATGAAGATCGTATAGAAACCTTTTGGAAGCATTAAGTTCTATATGTAATCCAATTAAGGTTGATCGTAATAATCTGATGTTTTCCCATGTAAGAGTTTCGAATTGCTGATGATATCAATTAATCTTAATGTTATGAATCCACGAATACCTAGTGACCCCTATCATTCGTCGTGGACATCAATAAGGTCAACATCCTATGCTAGAGATTGGCGGGTGGAAGTGCGAAAGGATCACCCAAATGTTAATTCCAATTCGTAACTTGGTGGTTGATCCCGTTATTTGATATGTTAACGATCTCTATTCCTCGTAAAGACGGGTTGTTGAAAAGGTTAGTCTCTCCGCTTTGAACACACCTCTATATGGCTACTTATTGGAAAGTAGAAGGGCGTTTCCGGTTGTTGAATAGTATGCTAGGAACACTTGGGCTGAAACATGGGCCTGAAAGGATATGATGACTTCCAAAGTGCTTATTTTTCATTTAAATTGATTCCCGCGGCTGGTTTAGAGGCTGTCTGGAGGGTGGTCCCCCTTGATTGATTCGTAAATCCGCCAATCTTCTTAAGAAATGGTCTATGGATAACTAATTGCTCAAAGAAGAATGACTCGTACTCCGATATGGGTTAAATTGCATGATGTTCCTATTCAAGTTTTTGAAGAGGATGGTATTAATCCCTAATTGCCTTCTACTTCATTGGAAAACCTGTATAACTTGATTCATACACAAGCTCCATGTGTAATGATTCGTGGGGTAGGATAGTTTTGCTCGGTGCTTTAATTGAGGTAAATTCAGAGGCTGAATCTCGTGGATGTTGGTTACTGTTGGTATTTCCATCTCTTTCTTTCTTCTGAGAAGAAAATACAAAGAAACCTCACGGTTGAGTATGAATAAGATCCGCCCAGATGAGTGATACATGTAAGATTTTTTTGGTCATGTTCCATGACTTTTGCCCTATAATAGGTGGCGAGTCCTCGTATTGTTGCAACTTCTAAATGTTGTTACCACCTAATGCAAAAAGACTAATGATGGATTTCCAAACGGGGTAAAAAGAAGAAGAGAAAGGTAAGTCCAAGTCGTACTAATGGCGGTCAGTTTACTGGTCATATCTCCGTTAAACTAAATGTTAGATATGAAGCCTAAAGCGACTACAATGCACCAAAAAAGGGAAACTTACATATGTGGGTTAATATCTCAATCGACACCTAAGTTGAAGACAGACTGTAATTCATCTAAGAACGATAATCTCCTGTCCATGGGGTCTAATTTCTTTCATCTGCCTTAAATGAGAAGAAGAAGAAGAGGAAAATGGTGTATGATGAGATCCGGCCTAACTTAATTCAAAACAAAAAGCGGTGGAAGTTCATTCTATTCACGGCTGCTGCGTGGTAGCTTGTTTAGTTGTGTTTATGTGTTCTAGTTGCAATTAGTTTTGTTTTCTTCAAGAGTTTGTAAGATTTATGAATGTCATAAGCTCTAGTTTTTAGGTGTATATCAAGGTAGTTTAGCTTGAAGGTTAATGTGAACTTCATCCACATTCCATTTTTAACTTAACTTTTTTTGGTTTTATATACTTTTAAACCACCGGGGTAACCCCTTTACCCAAAAAGGACTGGTATTTGGAGGTTGATTCATCAAAAACCCATCTGCATCCAAAATAGACCAAACTCCTTTACAAACAGTAGTCCTTAGGGAACACGAGCAATAATATGAAAACAACTAGCTTCCAAACATAAAAAGATCCAAAGTAGCTTAATCCCGTAAAGCCTGGAACCAATCGCATCTTCAACGTCCATATCTCACTATCCAACCTCCATCCATTCCTCTCATCTCTGTTTTGACCCTTCATAGCCTCCCAAGTGCTACCAAGGCTAAAGGCCAACCCACTTAATTTATCACTAAACCATCAACCCAAATGCTCTAAGTGTATGGATACGAATCGAAGTTATTTTTACAAACCCAAAATGCATGTTTGAGAAAATAGAAAATGAGCGTCCGTCATGAGACAGAATCTGAAAATAGTATGGATGATTTAAATAAGTATTACGGTAGAATAATTACAGTAAAACTCTAACTGTTTGAGTAATTGTTGCTTTCGAGTTGTCCATGATAATTTTTATACTATTGGTGACTGCTACATTAAATGGACGCACTAAGGTTACCCAATCATCATAATGAGTCGGTCCCTTACATCATCTAGGAACAAGTAAAAACCTTTTTCTAAAAGTTCTCTTTTAGAGCTAGTTTAAAGAAGGTTTAAATCCGCAAATGTTCATTGTTTTTCCCCGTCAAAGACTGATAAATAATGTTCTTATGTTTGGAAATATCAAACTTAATCAAGAGACCAAACCTCACATCATAGTTCAAAATGTTCCTTCACCCGTGTTTCATTGTACAAACTTCGAGCAAGAGTGGTTTTACCTACCCCGCCGATCATCACCAACAATCGTACGAGACTAAAGTTTTGATTACAGTGGTTCATCCCTAAGCAACATGCCAAGCAATTCCTTTTTATTCCATATTGTCTCCAACTATGCCCCCCGATTTGAATATCTGGCAAAACTTGTAATCTCATATTTCTTTCACATTTTTGGCTTTCCCATCTTTCACTACTACATCGAAAGTAACTTTTTTTTTTCTAAATCTTGTAATTTGGTTCGTAATACTATTTAACATGCCATGCATACTAGTACTTTATGAGAAACTACGCAACAAATGGTTCAAACTTTCTAACCTTGTAAGCAATGGCACCTTGCAGACCTCAACCTAGGTCAACTCACGATGCATTGCCTTCCAGTTGCCAACAAAACTATTGTCAAGTTATGTCCTCTATGTCATAAGCCAAATGTTGGCAGACTATTCAACCACGTTTTACAGCTTTATTAGTTTTATTTCTTTATCAGAAAGTCATCACAAGCAGATCATGATTTTAAAGATATGAACGTTCCTATTTCATCATCTCTGATTGGAATTCCCTTTGAACGAGGCGAGCTTTTTTAAAGCTGCAGAAGCCAGATTTTCTCAAAAACCGCAGTGCAGTAAAGCAGAAAGAACAATTTCCTTCCGCCAGTCGTTAATCGACAAATATGCTGAATTCACACGGTGAACATGTTAGTCCATGATTAGTCAAAGTCAATTATGTATGATTAGTCAAAGTTATTTATGTTATTCAAAGTTATTTATGTCAGTCAAATTAATGGTCATTATGTATTGGGCTCAAGCCCGTATTCTAGAATAGTCCGTACACTCATATATATTGTATCAATTGTTTTGAGAAATACAAGACACAAATTATATCTCTAAACCCTTTCTTACATGGTATCAGCCATTGTAGATCCAAAACCCTAAATCCACACGTTTGTTAATTGTTGTTCGTGCTAAGGTCACGGACGTTTGTTATTTGTTGTTCGTGCTAAGGTCACGAGCCGGTTATTTTTCACAACTCTAAACCCTAGCAGTTTCTACCCTCCTAATACTTCATCATTACATAATGTCCGGACCCAATACTACAGTTGAGTTGCTTGTTAAATTATTGGGACTTTTGGGTTTGTCTGATCATTCGAATTTGTCTAGTAGCAATACCAATGCATCTAAGTCAAATTTCGTATCCCATGATAATCCTACCGTGTACCACACCTCTATTGGTCCAGGTCCTCATAATTATGTGCCAACAGCCCCCTCGCCTGGCCCAATTCCATATTACACCCTACCAGCCCAACCACAAGGCCCAATAGCATTACCTGTTCAATATGTTGGTTCGGCCCACCCACATGTGGCTTCTCAGATGGTTATCCCGGCCCAACAACCTATTTATCCGACTGGCCCATTTCAGACTTTTACTACTCCAGCATCGGGATCTGCGGGACAAAAGACTACTTTACCCCATGCTTTTGCTGCCGGAACATTACATGATCCAACTACAGATGCTTGGAATATGGATACAGGTGCGAGTTCTCATTTAAATAATTCGGTTACTAGTCTTAGTACAATTTTTAATTCGTGCATGTATCCGTCTGTTTTGGTTGGTGACGGTCACTCTATACGCGTCACTAATACGGGCCATAGTATTTTGCCAACTCCAACTAATTCTCTTCACTTAAATAATGTTCTTATCACCCCTCATATTGTCAAGAATTTAATATATGTTCGTCAATTTGTTTGTGACAATAATTGCACTATCGAATTCGATGCTTTTGGTTTTTCCGTTAAGGATTTTCTGACGTGTCGGGTGCTTCTCCGATGTGATAGCACGAGGGATCTTTACCCAGTCACATCTCCATCTCCTATCCCTCATGCTTTACTTGTTAGTCAACACACGTGGCATCAACGTCTTGGACACCCAGGGGGTGAAGTGTTGCGTCGTCTTGTTTCTTCTAACTTTATTTCGTGTAATAAAGAGAAGCCTCCCCGTTCTTTGTCATGCTTGTCAGCTTGGCAAACACGTGAAGCTTCCTTTTGTTAGCTCTGATACTGTGATTAGTTCTTGTTTTGACATTATTCACTCGAATGTGTGGACTTCACCCATTCCGAGTCTTTCAGGTTTTAAATATTATGTCTTGTTTTTAGATCATTATTCTCAGTTTGTTTGGGTTTATCCTTTGATTAATAAATCTGATGTTATATCCAAATTCATTTTATTTCGTAATTATGTTCGCACTCAATTTAAGTGTGAAATCAAGTCATTCCAATGTGATCATGGTGGTGATAGACCTCTTTACCTAAATAATGTCCTTATCACTCCTTATATTGTCAAAAACTTAATATATGTTCGTCAGTTCGTTCGTGATAATAATTGCACGATTGGATTTGACGCGTATGGTTTTTCTGTCAAAGACTTTATGACTCGTCGGGTGCTTCTCCGATGTGATAGCACGGGGGACCTTTACCCGGCACAAGCATCCTTCTCCAATCCCCTCATGCTTTCCTCGTCAGTCAACATACGTGGCACAAACGTCTTGGACATCCAGGAGGTGACGTGTTACGTCCTCTTGTTTCTAATAATGTTATTTCTTGTAATAACAAAAACCTCCTGTTCTTTGCCATGCTTGTCATCTTGGAAAACACGTGAGGCTTCCGTTCGTCAGTTCAAATACTGTCGTTACTTCTTGTTTTGACATTGTTCACTCGGATGTGTGGACTTCACCCATACCAAGTCTCTCAGGGTTTAAATACTATGTTTTGTTTTTAGATCACTATTCGCAGTTTGTTTGGGTTTATCCTTTGCTTAATAAATCTGATGTTTGGTCTAAATTTGTTTTGTTTCGTACCTATGTTCGTACTCAGTTCAAGTGTGAAATTCGTTCATTTCAGTGTGATCATGGTGGAGAATTCGACAACCGTAACCTTCACAAACTTTTTGCCGAAAATGGTATACAGTTTCGCTTTTCATGTCCCAAAACATCCCAACAAAATGGCAAATCCGAACGAATGGTTCGTACCATAAATAATCTCATTCGAACTTTACTTTTTCAAGCCAATCTTCCACCCACATTTTGGGTTGAGGCTCTCAATATGGCCACTCACTTGCTTAATATTTTACCTTCCACTGCAATTACCAATGAGATACCTTATACTCGCTTGTTTGGAAAGCAGCCGGACTATAGCCTTTTACGCACTTTTGGTTGTTTATGTTACCCTCACCTATATCCTAATCACAAACTTGAACCACGTGCCACACCCTCCATATTGTTGGGACACGCTTCCAATCATCGTGGGTATCGATGTCTTGACTTACACACAAATAAAATAATTATCTCACGTCATGTTACCTTTGATGAAACCGTTTTTCCATATGGATCAACTCAACCCAGCTCGGTACCCACCTACACGTTTTTAGATGACTCACCCGATATTCCAACTCAACCCATTCGGTCCATTCCCGTTTTGGACCCCGATACTATACACGCAACTCATACACCTCCACCAAATACTACTCCCACTAATACAAATATAGCCCCTTCAGCCCAACCTGAATCACCACCCCACGCTACACCATCCCATAACTCCCCAACCCAACAATCCACTACAGCCCATGATACTCCACCACATATCCAACATACGCACGTGGCCCAACAAACACCTGAAATCGATCATGAACAACCTCCCACGGCTCAAAATGAAATTCCACCTCTTATAATTCCCAATCCACCTGAAAACCCGAACCCTGACTCGGTTCACCCCATGGTCACGCGTTTTCGTGTCGGGACTAATCGTCCCACTGAGCGTCTTAATTTGCATGTATCTTCGGTTTCTCCCTTACCAAAATCTTATCGTGATGCGTTTAGTGATCCTAATTGGCAAAATGCTATGCGTGATGAATATAGTGCACTTATTAAAAACAGAACTTGGGTTTTAGTACCTCGACCTACCGATACGAATATAGTTCGTTGTATGTGGCTTTTTCGCCATAAGCATTTGGCAGATGGCACGCTTAGTCGCTACAAGGCTCGTCTTGTGGCGAATGGTAGTACTCAGTTAGAGGGAGTTGATGTTGATGAGACCTTTAGTCCGGTTGTTAAACCGGGTACTATTCGGACTGTTCTTAGTTTGGCTGCTTCTCGACATTGGCCGATACATCAGCTTGATGTCAAGAATGCCTTTTTACATGGTGATTTATCTGAGACAGTTTATATGCATCAGCCACCAGGTTTTCGGGACTCTAAATATCCTGATCATGTGTGTTTATTACAGAGATCTCTTTATGGGCTCAAGCAGGCTCCTAGAGCTTGGTTTCAGCGGTTTGCATCTTATATCACTCGAGTTGGTTTTCATTCTAGCCGTTGTGACTCATCTTTATTTATATACAAGCATGGGCCGGATACTGCTTACTTATTATTATATGTTGATGATATTGTGCTCACGGCTTCTTCTCAGCCTTTGTTACAACGGATTATTGCTTCATTACATCAGGAGTTCTCTATGACAGATCTGGGCTCTCTTAATTATTTTTTGGGTATTTCTGTCACACGTGATTCCTCAGGTTTATTTTTATCTCAAAAGAAGTATGCTATTGAGATTTTGGAGAAAGCACATATGGTTTCTTGTAATCCTAGTCGGACCCCTGTTGATACTGAGTCTAAACTGGGTGTTGATGGTGATCCGGTATCGGATCCGACTTTGTATCGAAGTCTTGCAGGTTCTCTCTAGTATCTCACTTTTACTAGACCAGATATTTCTTATGCAGTTCAGCAGGTTTGTCTTCATATGCATGATCCTTGGGAGCCTCATCTCTCTGCTCTTAAGAGGATTTTACGGTATGTTCAGGGTACTTTGAATTATGGTTTGCAGTTATTTTCTTCATCTACAATAGATTTGGTTGTTTATTCTGATGCGGATTGGGCTGGTTGTCCTACGACTCGGAGATCGACTTCAGGGTATTGTGTATTTCTTGGCAACAATTTACTATCTTGGTTCGCTAAGCGTCAGCCAACGCTTTCTTGTTCCAGTGCAGAGGCAGAGTATCGTGGCGTTGCCAACGCTGTTGCTGAGACGTGCTGGTTGAGGAATTTACTACGTGAGTTACACACCTCTTTGTCTTCCGCTACGCTTGTTTACTGTGATAATGTCAGTGCTATCTATTTATCTTCCAATCCAGTTCAGCATCAGCGTACGAAGCATATAGAGATCGACATTCATTTTGTTCGTGATTTAGTAGCTGATGGTCAGGTTCGTGTTCTGCATGTTCTTTTCCGTTATCAGTTTGCAGATATCTTCACTAAGGGATTGCCTTTAGCGTTGTTTGAGGAGTTTCGCACCAGTTTGAGCGTCCGGTGTCCTCCCGCTTCAACTGTGGGGGAGTGTTAGTCCAAGATTAGTTAAAGTCATTTATGTATGATTAGTCAAAGTTATTTATGTCATTCAAAGTTATTTATGCCAGTCAAATTAATGGTCATTAAGTATTGGGCTCGAGCCCGTATTATAGAATAGTCCGTACACTCCTATATATTGTATCAATTATTTTGAGGAATGCAAGACACAAATTATATCTCTAAACTCCCTAACAATCTTTTACAAAAAAGAACGTGGATGGAACTGCCGAACTGGTACACAGACTGAACGATGTTAACTTTTGTTTATGTTGGTTTAAGCCATTGTCTTGGTCAACCTTTCTATATTTAATTGTTTTACATGTTCGAGGCACTTCACCTCATGCAATAAAAGATAGAGAAATGCTAGAACCACAAACAAACTTTCACAAAAACTTTTACAAAATGATGTACCATGTAACTTGTAGATGCCTGTAAGAGAAAAAAATTCAAAAGTAACTTTAAGAATGCCACTAATTACATGACACATCATTCTGTAAAAGTTTTTATAGATATTTGTTTGTGGTTCTAACATTTCTCTACATGTTTCAGGCACTTTGATTCGTCTGAGAGTATATATATAAAACACTAGGCAAATCCAAACTCTTCACCCTTGACAAAGGGAAAAAGTCAAGAC
>BQNB010133092.1:3415-18521 GCA_026074375.1 Tanacetum coccineum
TTATTGTTATGTAAGGATTATATTGTGGGATAACAATATATATATATATACACACATATGCAAGTATGCAATATATGATTTAATATACTTTTAGTCACATACCGCTATATATGTATTATATAGGTCGCGGTTAAGATGTGAAGTCACTTGCGCTTGATTGATTTAGATCTTTGCTTAAGGTGAGTTCATAGCCTCTCATTCAAATCTTTTAATTGTTTTAAAAACCCGTAAGGGGGATACATGTTTGTTTTATAAAATCAAACACATATGATTTTATGGTATGTTAGACCCGATTACGAGATTGTTTCCGCATAAGTTGCTACTGTCAAAGTCCCTTATTTCAAGAATTGTTAATTGCCTTACGAGGTGAACACTAATGCATTAAATATATCTATTGGGTTTGACAACCCTGTCCGGGGTATGAATTCGTAGGTGAGAACCCTGATACGAACATTTTGTATTTAGAAAGTAGTAGGTATATGACAATAATACCTTGTTTTGGGGAACACTAACATATGAAATGCCATATGTACTGTTAACATTCGGTGTCATGAGCTTAATGCGTGAAAGAAAAGAAGTTGCTATACATTACATTCGTTGCTTTGTTTTCCCGAGAACTAATTACGTGTTCAAATATTATTCCTTATTAATTATTTTAAACTCTATGAATTTCACTCAACTTTGTTGTTGACGTTTTAAACATGTTTTATCTCAGGTAACCAAGGATGAAGGCAACGATGACGTGGAGGTGTTGTGCGTGTGATGGATTTATGAAAAGACTACTTGTGTGTTCCGGTCTTTCAAAAACTATGTTTTAAGTTGTGTTAAAACAATGTCTTTTATTTGAAACAATTGTCTTTCATTGTTCTAATAGACGGTGGTTGCGATTCTGTAGGGACCTAAACGCATTTTAACTCTGATTAATAATGGAACACATGTTTGTTAAAACGTCTCATTTGGGGTCATTTTCTATTATCTTGGTGAATGGTGCTATTAATAACGCCCAATTGCTAATTCCACTGCGAAATCCAATGTACGTTGGGTGGGGTGTTACAAAAACTGAGTATTATTAGAGTCTCATGGATAGGAATTATATGAGAGTTTACCGGTAGTATATTAAATTCTAAAACTTATTTTTGTGATGCATCCTAAGACCGCATAGTGAGTACTAGGATTTGCTAAATGATAAGATTCATTAGGATTAACCTATGTTTTAACCCTGTATTTGTTACTATGGTCACCTCGATCATATAACTATCCCTACACCTTGCCATGCACTCATTTTTAGTGCATCATTCCCCTAGTATAACCCTCCAAGCCTATCCTTTTCACGGTTCTCATAATTTTCTGGTGGATTTCAGATTATTAATAAAGAGCAGTGTTTAAACCTTTAACCAATTGTTACACCTCAATCGCCTTAGCCTTCCTTATATGTACTCGTTTTTAGTATATTATTGTTTTAACCCAAGTTAATTATTTGAGTACATGGTTGCTAAGTCCTTATCCTTGTAAATAGAGTTTTGAGATAATTAGAATTCATGGTAGTATTTTTATGGGAGAATAAGGAAGAAAAGTTAAATCATTACCCTCATATTTGTTCGATAGTCTCCATGTTATGTTGATCCACCTCAAATTGGGTCCTTAGATTAGTTTATGTGATTGAGTATTAAAAACTCAAGTGTAGGGGTGTAGCTATAAAGCTCAAGTCATGTATTATTATGTTTAAGCAAATGGGAGGGCAAAAGTGTACGAAAAAAAAGTAGTATAAAAAAAGTGAAAAAAAATGTACGGCCTACCATTTTGCTTATGTTTATGTTCATCATAGAGTCAAGAAAAGAAAAAGAAAGAGTTTGATGTAGAGTTGTGTAAAGTTTGTACATCTTTGTCCGAGAGTGGTCGAGTCTTTGGATTAGCAACCCAATCAACGTGTATTCTTATAAATAATTAACTCACCACTTCACCCCAAATTCACCAAAAAAGTCACCCCAAATATTTCCCATCTGTTTCCGTTTCCATTATTTTTATCATTCACCTACACATCACAACCCTTAAAAGACCTCTTTGATAGTAATTTTGAGTACTTGCACCTAGCGGTGGGGGTTTGATCCTTTACCAAGCCTATTATTTATATGCTACGACAGGTAATGAGTGTTAATTTTCTGTTTCCCATATTGTTATATATCATTATACACCCGCGAAAAAGAGAGAATCCAAACACTTGTGTGAGGTGCTAGTATATAACTTCTATGCTTTTAATTACGAGGTCTAGAAGGTTGTGTCGTAAAATATCTTTAAAAGTTAAGTTAAATGCCCCCGATATTGCTATTGTCTAGGTAGAAAAGCCAATTTGCTTGAGGACAATCAAATCCCAAGTGTAGGGGTATTTGATGAGGTATCATTTTATACACTTTTTTGGGGTTATTTAACCCCCTAAATGGTGCAAATATGCCCAAATTATGTACTTAATCATTTCTTTTTGTGTTTTCAGCACTTGGATTGCTTTTGGAGGAAATACACGTGACTTGGGCTCATTTGGAGAAGAAACTGACAAGACTACGACTCTACACCAAATCTCTTGAAGAATATGCGTATAATGCGTGGAGATGACATCACATTTACCCGTGACGGCGTCACAGCTTACAAAGGACGGAGTCAGAACTTTGGCGACGACGTTAGGATTCGACCGACTTAAAGAAGCCTTAGAAGATTCGGCAGGGCGACGGCGTCAGGGTTATAAGGCGACACCGTCGTGCCCGTTTTCCTATATATACAAACTCGTTTTTAGGGTTTTAAGGGTGTAACTTTTAGAAACCGAACCCTACTTTTAGAAGACGATTATAGCTACCATTTAGGCCATTTTTAGGGTGTTAAAACCCTCTTGTAACAGCCTTAATTACATGTTTTTAATCAATTGAGATCTCATATCTTTTATCATTTAATATGTCTATGTGTTGTTTGATTGATTCTTGTTCTTCACTTTTTTTAACATGCTAGGCTAAATCCTTTAGTATTTACTTATGATTGCATGAAACTTAGTTTGTAGATCTTTTTAATGTTGCTTCTTGTGATGCATGTGCGCTTTAAGCTTTATAAAACTAGCCATAAGATATTAAATTGGCATAGACATGTTAGGAAACGCGAGTGTATAGAAAGGATACCATCGGTAACAGTCCTTATACTACCTTACCCCTAATATGGTTGATCCCTCTTAAGTGTTTTAAATGCATGTAATGTACTCTTAGGGGCCTTGTAATAGTCTTCATACTACCTTGTGCATTGCCTTAATGAAATATTACATAGACAACATTTTTGTTTAATTCGTTCATGACTTAGGAAAACCTTACACAGATCATCACAAGTGTGACAAAGCAATAGGATTAGGAGAAGCAAACTAAGAAGTAGTGCATTATTAAGTAAATAAGTTCGTTTATCATATAGTTATCACCAAAGTAATTTAGATTTATAATTAGTTTAATTAGTTAATCAGTTAAAATCAAACAACCTCTCAAACCAGAATTTTACTTGCTTTCTATAAAATATAAAAACACAACAATAATCTTTTATCACCCCTTAGACCTCTGTTATATTCTGTTCGAGCCTTCCCAACCTATTCCCCTAGAGAACGATAACAACCCCCCGAGTCTTGCCTATACTACACTACAACGGTTAGATACACTGCCTAGGGAGTTGTAAAACTTCTTGTGAAGTCTTACGATAACCACATCAATCTGTAATTATAATCCTATTTGCTTAAAACTGATTTCTAAAGAAACTCAATCTTCGTTTCAAAAGAAAACAATTTATATATAAAAATCTGTTAATAATATTAATCCGATTTATCAAAAGTGTTTATAGTTATGTTACACGGAATCTGTTTTAAGATTGTAGGGAAATATGTACACTTTTATTAAGATAAAATCATATTATAATCAATAAATAATTAACTATAAATTAAAGACATTAAATAAAACAAAAAGAATGTTGTAGAAGAAGAAGACACACACTATAAAAGATTATTAAATAAAACAATAACATAGTAAAAGGACTTACTAGATCACCATCAAGGAAACACTCTTCGAGGCACGTGTTTGACACGCTTAGCACTAAAGATCTGAGGCACGGGTTTGACACACTTCCCTTAAAACAGATTCGCCATCTATTTCCCAAGGTACAACAGCCAAAACACTAAGTTGTACTGCCGGACTTAACAAACTGCTTGGAATATCACCTTTCCAGATGTGTACTCCATAAGTTAGAAATCAATAATACTTATTGATTTGATGTGTATCAAAGCTATAGAATCAGGGCCTCTATTTATACACTATAGAGTCCTCACAAGTTTACTCATCCCACCGATGTGGGATAGAAAATAAGCATAAATTCCTCTTTAAGCATGGTACCGAATGCCTAACTTTGAGACACGATATCTCATTCACATCAACTCCATTTTGGACACATAAAAGTTCATTGCGAAGCTCTCTACAAGGAGAACACAAAATTACAAACTAGTACTTATATATATATATATGATATATAGATAATTGTGTCCAAAGTTAGTCAAAAATTCAGTTTGCCAACCAAATTTTCCAATAGAGTTATCACCGGAATAATCATAACATGGTGACAATGATGACGCTTTGGTAAATATTGAAGGGGTTGAAGAATGAAAAAGAAGTGTAAGGATAAAGGGTCTAAAGAAAGAAGCCATCCATACAACTTAGATAGAAACCGGGTCAATACATAATCTATCAGAATCACAAGATGATTGCTGGTATTGAAGATAGACATCATAGACCTAATGATGCAATGCATAACCCTTCCTAGCCATTCAAGTTTCTCTCAAAAGATATGTGTCTCATTTGTCATGGAGATACACATGTTATCTATTGACATCTCACTCTGAGATTGTTGATATTGAAAAGGTGGCAGTCAGGTCCAGCCTTCGATTACTAAAACCAAAGTGCACAAATTAGGTCAAGAGCCAAGAGAGATCAAATTATAAATCTCATTAGGATATAATTCATGTATAACACTTGTTGTTCATGAAAATACACCAATTGGTATCAAAGAGTCCTACGCATTATCCTTGTGATCTTGCTAGAACATCAGAGTGATACTCTTTAGTACTCACAGTGACGATGGAAATCCTTCCAGTGTCAACATCAAAGAGCATTGCGGTAGGTAACTTGTTAGATTCTATATGAATTAAACTTATGACAACTGGATATTAATTTTGGTCCAGTAAATGAATTGACTACTTAATAAAAAAGATAGTAACTATCTGATTTACTCCTATCGTGTTGTCTGTTTTGAGACGTTCCGGTAATGAGGACATGCAAGCATGGTGAATCTAATACATCTGTGTTAGAAGATCCTACGCTTTAAGACGAAAACCCTATCAAGGAGGTTCTCCCAAATTGAACTTACCTGATGACAGGTTGGTCCTCATGGAACAAGAGGTTACTACAATCAAATCTCGACGAATGACAATGCCATATTCGTCTATACCTGCTGTTTATTACTAATATTCAAATGCATGTTTAAACGTCGATGTTGCACCCTCATACCAGTAGAGTCTGATTCATTACCACATGCTCATGCTCAAGGCTTTAAGGTCAAACATTCAGCATCATGATTGTCGCTGCCAAACAAGAATGTTATTGGTCAGAAAGCTAAAGTCCATGTCATAATGTAGAAAACTAGAAGGGGGGGGGTAAATAGTTTACCGCTTTTTAAATTAATATTATGTTTGTTTATAAAAACTTAGATTCGACTTTATGTGAACTCACAATGTGCAAAATATGAACAATTTAACTATATAAATAAGATATGAAATAAGTATGCAAGATAAGAGATAAGAGATAGAAAGATCAAACCACAACACAATGATTTATAGTGGTTCGGTAACGAAGCACGTCTTCGCCCTACTCCACTCCTCGAGCACCAAACTCGAGAGTTTTATTCACTATGTCAACAAGCTCCCTTTAGGCGGAGAAAACCGTACACAACTAAGCTTATATCGATTTCCGACACTAAGCTAAATGTCAAGTTCTAATCCTAGCTAGAACCAATCTATCACAACTAACCACACTACTTCACAACAATTCACAACTTCTCTTCACCACACAACTTCACTTCACTTCACAACTTCTCTACCCTTCACAACTTTTCTATACTTCACTTCACAACTTCACTTCAACTAGACATTACCTTGATCATACCAATCTAACACTACTTACTAAGATTACCCCGATCTAACTATACTTACGATGATCACCACAAACTACCTATTATACACAACTACGATACACACCTTCACAATATTCACCAATGATTTACAAGATATAATACAATTGCAACAAGGTTGCAAGGACACACAATAGGCTATAATACTTCTTTACTTGATGGTAGGAAGTATTCTTCTCTTGCACTTGAGGATCTAAGCTTGGATCACATGAAAACAAAGCTTTATGATTAAATGATCAAAGGAATAAAATGAGAGTATAAACTGATTTAGAACAGAAAGAAAGTGTGTGCAAAAGGTGAGAAAATCAGTAGGGAACAGTTTAGTATTTATAGGAAATCTGGGGAGAATTTTTGTCTGGCCAGTCCCCTTAATTAGGGTGTCGGCCCCCTTATAATTAAGGGGACCTCCCGTGTATTTAAGGGGTCCGGCCAGGCCAGGACGCTCCCTTTTTTGTCTTTTCCAGGGGAGGTGTTTTTTGGAACATTTCTAGCCGTTTTTAGGTAGAAAAAATTAATTCAAAATATTTATTTGAATAAAACATTTCTTTTAAATCTAAAAATGTTTTGTAAAAGTTATCAAAATGTTTGTGACATTTTTATAAAAAAATGTGAGGTTAAATAAAAATTCATTTGATCATAAAATGCATTAAGCATTTATTTATTCATACCTTTAAGTGATTAAATTTTTGAAATGAAAATTTACTACTAATTATTTGTTTACGAATAATTTTACATTAATCGTTTTTATATTTTGTGATTATCAAAACGTAGAGAGGTTGAAAAATATTAATAACGTTTTTAGGCATTATTTCTATCAACTATCTCCCCATTTTTTATGATTACAAAATCTAAACTCATTAAATGTAAAATTATTCTTAAACAAGTATTTAGTGAGTTTTATTTTATTTCTCCTCCTTTTTGTAGAATCGAAAAGGCTTCGTCGAAGAATACGTGTAAAGACGATGGTACAATCGCTCCTCCTTGATGTGTACTCCCCCTCGTTCGAGGGCACCAAGGAATCGAGCTATGGTAACTTTTGCTACAAAAACGAGTTAGAAGAACAAGGCAACCATTTCTAACATCTAGCAAATAAAAGGAAAAATACTATAACATTTTAAAGACATAAGACTAAAGTCCATTAATTAAACATAAGAATTGTGTATGAAACACAATCATGCATACATCGAATAAAAATAATATGCTTGAAGCATATTAATACAACATACATAAAATTAAACTAAAAAAGTTCTAATATTCTTAGATTGCCATAAGAAACCATTGGACTTGCTTGCAAAACAAGAGGGTTGGTCATTTATTTGAAAGCGAGAAAAAGTCAGCATGTAACATGCTTAGTTGGTTGTTGGTGGAGATTTTAGAGCGGAGGTTGTTGTTGGAGGGTAGTCACGTTGGATTTGAGGTGGTGGTTGTGGTCGAGTAAGAAGAAATTTAATCTAATTGAGATCTTCACTCAAGGTTAAGAATTGTTTTTAGGTAAAGATGCAACAAGGACACTAACTAACATGTTGTTCAACTTGATCTAAGTTGAGGGTGTGAGGTAAGTTAGGAGAATAAGGAGATGAGGGAGTGTTACGTTGTGAGAGGTACATGGCTAGAAGGTTTGATAAGTCTTGGAGTTGATTAATGTCATCAATTAGCATTTCTCTACTTGGAGATGGAGAAAGTTGAGGTTGAGTTTGGTTGTCATCTTGAGGTGAGGGTGTAGCTTGAGCATGAATCATACTAGCAACATATGGATTGATAATTGAATGAGGAAATAGAGGTTGTGTAAGTTGAGTTTGATTGAAGTTTTGTGGTGGAATGGGAGTGTGTCTAACATTAGTGTCACTAGGAACACCAAGTGGAAGTGAGTGAGATTGTAGAGAATCATGGTTTGTTTGAGTGGTAGGAGGGTTCTCTTGTGATAGTTCATTGAGAGGGGATTGTGGTTTAGACATTGGTGTAGGTAAGTTAACATCAACCTCATTTGATGTGTTACAAAGTTCAATTTCTTTCTCTAAACGGGTCTTACGGATATTTTGGCACCTCTTGAAGGTTTGGGTAAAGGTTTGTGAGGGGAAGACATTAGAGAAGACAAGATGAGTGTGGTGATTATGTTGAGGATGAGGGTTGATTTATACTAGGAAAATGTTGTAATTATGGATGGACATTGTTAGAAAACCAATCCAAGGAATGTTGGTGAGTTCTGGGAAATTTTAGCTAGGTGTAGGTAAACGAGGGTCAAAAAGCAGAAAGAAACAGTAAAAATCGTGCATCAGGTGGCCGGTCCCTTTAAATACATGGTCGGCCCCTTTAATTTTAAGGGGACCGCCCCTTTGAGCTAAGGGGGCCGCCACCTGGAAGTGTCCAGAATTTCTAGATTTTTGTTTTCTTTCATGAAATGGTAAAAAGGTGGACTGTTTTGTGGCCATTTTACAGCAAGTCCTAATTTTTATGGCAGCCAAGACTATAACATTTAGCAAAAGAGAATATAAGCATGCAAAGTCCTAATTTTGTTTTATAGTAATCAAAACTAATGACATTTGGTAATCAAGAAACACTTAGACTAGTGGAGAGTTAAGTGACTTCTTATCCCCTTTTTGTGAGGTGTTCGGTTTTGATGTTTTCTAGCATAAGAGTTTTATAAATTCATTTCTTGAAGTTATTTTCGAGAAATATTTCTATGAAATGTTCTAACAAGTTCTACTTGATGGCAAGCAGAATTCAAGTGGGGGATATTTGATAACATCAAATATTTAATACTTTTTAGTGGCAAAATACCCCCTAATTTACCTGCAAATGTTTCGCTAACACCCGGAAACGAGATATTTTCCATCATTTTGTAGTTTTCAGGTTAAATACAAGAAAGTGACAAGAAACAAGGGAAAAGGGACTCGAAGTGTAATTTTCTAAAGAATGTTACGGCGTAACACCAAAAATGGTTACACCGTAACATATATTAAGCAAGTACGAAGATCAAGGACTAGTTTACGGCGTAACACCATATCTAGTTACGCCGTAACCTTGTATTTGGAAGGAAATCTTCCCCAGATAGTGTTACGGCATAACACCTCTTATGGTTACACCGTAACCATGAAGATCCACAAATATAGAATGAAGATCACGTACTTATGGATATTATTTGAAGGTTACGGCGTAACACCATATCTGGTTACGCCGCACCACTGCTTATTTATGGAATGCCGTGTAAGATGGTTATGGCATAACACCTTTATTGGTTGCGCCGTAACAGGTTCGATACCTATAAATAGAGGCCTCATTCAAGCTATTCTGACATCACTTCCTCCACAACCAATTGGAGAGGCGACAAAGGCTTCCAACCTTCAAAGAATTCCACATAGAGTCTAAGGGAGATCACACTTTACTTACTTTTTGTATTTAATCGTTCAAATACAAATACTATAAAAATTATGAGCTTTTAATCTATGATTACTTCTATTTCTTGTTGTGTTTCTGTCATGAGCGGCTAAGCGCTTAAAGTGCTGGCCTAGTTATGTAGTTACTGTTATTATGATTGTTTCCTGTTAGATTATGGTTTCATTAGATATTCCTTGACTATTGTGTAACATTGGGTTTTGGTAGTACGGGTGGTTTAGACCTTGTTTGCCCCATTATTAGATTAACATGTCAATATGGGATCCATCGGGTACTATGGCGAATCTATGATTCCATCCCTGGTGTAGGAACTGGCCGCTTACCGCACTTATCACTTAATATACTTAAAAGGCACAGGAACTCTTTCAGAGGGGGTTAATAATCTGCATAGGTTATTAGATCAGTTTTGGGGATAGTTAGGATTAATCACTACAACCTTGATATCCTACCATCTATACGATTTGGACTGAGTCAAAATCGCGAGAAGTATAGGATAGACTAAATATACCTATTCAAGTCTATCGACCTTAGAAACCACTAATGAAATGATAGTTTGACATTGCACAGGAAAATGTTTACATAACAGCAGTAATGAAGTAACTAGGTTAGTACGTTTTCTCTCTTGATATCTCCAACACTTTAATTTTCAGTAATTCACTTTATTGTTATTTTAAATTCATTCAAAACCAATTCTAAAACCATTTTCAAACGTGACATTTCAAAGTAAAACTAATTACAACTTAGCTCTTGAGACGACCTTGGATTTACCATAACTATACTACTCACGATCGGGTTTTCTACCCGTAGGTGCGCTTATAAGGTAAAACGAGTTTTATAAATTT
This sequence comes from Tanacetum coccineum, assembly GCA_026074375.1. NCBI lineage: Eukaryota > Viridiplantae > Streptophyta > Magnoliopsida > Asterales > Asteraceae > Tanacetum > Tanacetum coccineum. The sequence continues at coordinate 13,897 of BQNB010133092.1, forward strand.
AAAACTTGATAAAAATATGTTTTAAAAAGAAAATGCGCATCAGGAGGACATGAGGATTTTAAAGAGAAGTGAAAGATCTAGTAGGGAAGATGTGATTAAGTGTAAGAAGATTGAATGAAGAGATGTAGTTAAATAGGAGAAGTTTAAGTAAGGCATGGTGTTTGAAGAAGTAGGTGTTTAAAAGGTGTTTGGTTTAATTAGAAAAGAATAGTTGTTGCTGCTGGAGTGTATAGGGACAGGAATGCATAAAAAGAGGAAACAAGAAGAATTTCGTGGCTCCTCTGTTGGCGATCCCATAAACATGGGGCGGTCCAATATATATTAGGGGGCTGCCGATTGTTTTTGGGGGCCGTTTTCTAGAGAGTCACAAAATTCTCCATTTTTCCTTAGTTTTTCAGGATAATCTAAAAATAAGGTTAAAGTATCTCCTATTTTCCAAGAATTACATAAGCTATTCAAAAAGAATGTGCATTCAATTGAGGCTATGTAGAAGCATATAAGTCAAATAAGAGTCCACAGAAAGTCATATAGCAAGCATTACAAATGGCTAATAGAAGTTATATATGTTCTAGAATAACTAAGATAGAGGTTAAAGAGATAGTAACAATAGTAGTACATATTTCTAGCAATAATGCTTAGTAATATGTAGAAATATCTCAAGTATAAGTCAAGGTATCCAAATCATTACTAGTGACTTCTTCAGAAGATATGGAGATGATTGCTTCAAGATGAGCTAGATGAACCCAAGGTTTCATTGATGGCCAATACAATATATATTTAGATTTTTGAAGATGAGGATTAATTTTTGATAAGATGATCATATAGACGATTCAGAATTATTCCATATGGCATTGGAGAGTTTGGTTGATTTTTAATCTTTTCAACTCGTTTGGTTAGAAAATAGGCAAAGTTAAAAGGGTTACTTGTTAGAATGCAATACATCATGTGACATGATGATGCAGGAAGAAAGTTTGTGTCATTTTGAATGCCAAAGGCATTGTCTTGAATGATTGCATTCCAAGATCTCATGTCATAACGAAGTTCTTCTTTAAGAATTTTGTTTGGAAAAATGGTTTGTCCAGTTGTTGTGATCGACTGAATAATTTCATTTGGTGTCGGAATGTGTGTTTGATAAGGAGTGTTTAATTCTTGATTAATTCTCAAAGAGTCGAGGGATGAGTCCTCGGAATAAGAACATTCTCATTCACATGGAATGGAGAGAATCGAGGCAAATGACTCGAGTGAAAATTTAAATATTCTCTTTAATGCCCAAAAATTTTAAAAATATATTTTGATTATTGTATCTGGTGATTTCTATTGAAGAGTGGAATTCAAGTAGAAATCTTGGGCAAATTCCTTCGTGAAGTTTATATATTTTTAAGAGTTTGATAATTTGAAATAGGATTTGAATATTATCATATTTTGTAGATTCAGGAGACACTAGACGACCTTCATGAATTGGTCTACATTCTAGGTTTCGAATGATAGGTTTTAAGTTATTAAGAAGATATTTTTCATTTGAGATTGTTGGAATGTATGTTTTTGTGTACCGCAATTCTTCTTCAACCGTCATTTCACCTAAGACAAGACAATCAAAATCATATTTTAGTTTCTTATACTTGTATTATTACATTGACATTGTTTCTAGTGTGTGCTTCAATGTGACAAATGTGGAGTAACGATTAACTCGACCTAAAAATAAAATCCTAAGAGTTAACCCAAACGCGGGGGGGGGTGGGGGGGGGGGGGGGGGGGGGGGGGGGGGGGGGGGGGCGGGGGGGGGGGGGGGGGTGGGGGGGGGGGGGGGGGGGGGGGGGTCCTTAATTTGATTTTGCTCATCTAAACATGTCGAAAAATACATATGAATTATGTATCTCAAAAATTGTTTATGAGATCATTATGCATGTGTTGGAAAACGTTTTTAAGTTGTATTAACAATGCATAACAACAATTTTATTTTGTTCCTAACTTGAGTGATTTGAAAATAAAATTAGGGTTTTTGTTCGAAATCAATTTTTCGACAAACTCACTAATGTATGCAAATCCTATGTCTACAGGAAGCATATTAGTTATAAATTGTTTCTTTCGTAGTTCTAATTGTAAATAATTGAAAAGTAAATTAAAAAAAATCCCCAATTTTAATTTTAGTGTTCATCATGAATCCTAGACTCAAATTGAATAAAAATAGATGAAATGACTTACATTTGATGATCTTTATGATGTTGTGAATGATTATAGGTGTTGATTTTATCTTCAATTAGTGTTTTAATTGTTGATTTTGAGTTTTGGGTTGATTTGGTTGGTTTTCGTCGCTGCAGCAGAGAAGGAGTGTGTTTGGTTTTGTGTCTTAGAAATTTTTTGACTAAGTGTGTAACTTTTATGTCTGTTGATGGCGGTCCCATATCGATAAGGGGGCCGCCCAAAAATGCTTTGGGGCCGCCTGAGATATGGGGGCCTGATAACATTAAATATTTAATAATTTTTACTGGCAAAATACCCTCTATATTACCTGCAAATGTTTCACTAATACTCGAAAACAAGATATTTTTTTATCATTTTGTAGTTTTCAGGTGAAATGACAAAAAACAAGGGAAAAAAGGCTTAAAGTGTAATTATTTGAAGAATGTTACAATGTAACACCAAAAATGGTTACACCGTAACATAAATTAAGCAAGCACAAAGATCAAGGACAACTTTATGGCGTAACACCATAATCCTAAAGTTACGCGTTATTAACTGTATTTCGGAAGGAAATCTTACCCAAGATAGAGTTACGGCGTAACACACCTTATGGTTATGCCGTAACCATGAAGATCCACATATATTAAATGAAGATCACGAATTTATAGAAATTATTTGAAGGTTACGGCGTAACACCATATCTGGTTATGCCGTAACAATTGCTTAATAATGGAATGTCGTGTATAAAGGTTACGGCGTAACACCTTTATCAGTTACGCCGTAAGAGGTTCGATACCTATAAATAGAGGCCTCATTTAGCTATTCCGACATCACTTCCTTCACAGCCAATTGGAGAGGCGACAAAGGCTTCTAACCTTTGAAGAATTCCACCTAGAGTCCAAGAGAGATCACACTTTATTTACTTTTTGTATTTAATATTGTAAAATTTATGAGCTTTCAATCTTATGGATTAATTCTATTTTTTGCTGTGTATTTCGTTACCATGAGCAGCTATGCATTAAAGTGTGGACTCAGTTATGTAGTTAATATTGTTATGATGGTTTCGTTTTGTTTGATATGGCTTCGTTAGGATATCCTTGACTAATCTGTGTACCCTAGGTTTTGGTAGTACGGGTGGTTTGGATCTTGCTTGACCCATTATTAGATTATCAAGTCAATATGGGATCAACTGGGTACTAGGGAGGAGTTATGACTCCGTCCCTAGTGTAGGAACTAACTGTCTCTGAACTTATTGCTCAATATACTTAAAAAGCACATGAACTCTTTCATAGGGGGTTAATAATATGTATAGGTTATTAGATAAGTTTTGGGAATAGTTGAGATTAATCACTGCAACCTGGATAACCTACCTCCTATACGATTTGGACTGATTCGGAATCGCAGAGAGTATAGGATAGACTAAATATACCTATTCAAGTCTATCGACCTTAGAAACCACTAAACCATAGTTTAACATTGCACAGGAAAACGTTTTCATAACAGTAGTAATGAAGTAACTAGGTTTGCACGTTTCTCTCCATATATCTCTAACTCTTTTAATTTTCAGTAATTATTTTCATTGTTATTTTAAATTCGTTTTAAATCAATTCAAAGACCATTTTTAAACGTGACATTTCAAATTAAAACTAACTACAACTTAGCTCTTAGGACGACCTCGGATTTACCATTCTATACTACCCACGATCGGGTTCTCTGCTCGTTAGTGCGTTGTCAGGTAGATCGAGTTTTATAAATTTAAAAGTTTATAAATTAATATTTAAAAGAAAATATGCATCAAGTTTTTGGCGCCGTTACCGGGGAGCTAAGAATCATTAGTTTCTACATGAGCGATACAGAACAACCAGAATCGACTGTCAATGAATACCTAACTAAGGTAAGAGACGACAGCGGACCTGGAATTGGCAGACCTTTATTTGAAGAAAATATTAAGTTCGAATTCTAGGGTCAATGCATTGACGAATTGAAGGACAACATGTTCCTTGTAAACAATAACGAAAACCCCCTCGAACACATCTCAAATATCACATTTATTATCAACCCTCTTCTAATCTCCTGGAGTATCAAGAGACCAGGTGATGCTAATGGCATTCCCTTTTATGTTGAAAGGAAAAGCCAGACTATGGATAAACCGATTGTCAGCGGGATCCATTACGACCTGGAACCTTCTAAAAAATGCTTTTCTAAGCAGATACCGCCCGCTTTCCTAAATTATTAGACAAACCAATGCTATTAGAAATTTTGGACAAGAATGCAATAAACCCTTACATCTAGCATGGGAACAGTTCAACGATCTGCTGTATAACCTTCTAGAGCATAAAATCAACGAACACGAACAACTATAAATTTTCTACCAAGGGCTTGACCCCAGAACTAGGCAAAAGGCAGATTTTAAGGGACCTATCCCAAGGATGACACCAGCTGCT
>BQNB010133093.1:0-18521 GCA_026074375.1 Tanacetum coccineum
CCTTAAATTTCCATTCACTTCTCGCCGAGGAAACGACCCGGGAGGTTTTTGATAATTGCTTTGGTTAAAAGCAATTTTCTAGAACCCGACGGGAAATACTATACTATATTATTATTGATATCCTTCTTATATATTATATATTATATATAGTGTGTTCGGACGTGAATCAATCATCCTAAAGACCAGTTCATTAGAGACTTAAATTCAGCTATTCAAATAAGGAGAATAACCAAGATTTCTGATGAACATGCTATGGTTAGTTACATTAATAAGCAGAGGAGAACAAATCACAAAGATTATCAAAACTGCTTATTTGCATGTTTTCTCTCTAAAAAAAGAACCCAAGAAGGTGATTCAAGCTTTGGTAGATCCAAGCTGGGTAGAGGCAATGCAAGAGGAGCTTCTGCAATTTAAACTTCAAAAGGTTTGGACTTTGGTGGATTTACCTAATGGGAAGAGGGCAATTGGAACCAAATAGGTCTTTCGAAATAAGAAAGACGAGAGAGGAATTATAGTCAGAAACAAAGCAAGACTGGTTGCACAAGGTTATACTTAAGTAGAAGGAATTAATTATGATGAGGTTTTTGCTCCTGTTGCTAGGATAGAAGAAATCAGGTTATTTTTGGTATATGCATCATTTATGGGGTTTATTATGTACCAGATGGATGTAAAAAGTGTCTTTTTATATGGTACTATTGAAGAGGAGGTATATGTGTGTCAACCTCCTGGTTTTGAAAATCCACATTTCCCTGACAAAGTGTATAAGGTAGAAAAAGCTTTATATGGTCTACATCAAGCTCTTAGAGCCTGGTATGAGACCTTGTCTACCTACTTAATTGAAAATGGATTTAGAAGAGGCACCATTGATAAGACTTTGTTCATCAAGAAGGACAAAGGTGATATCTTGCTAGTACAGGTGTATGTTGATGATTTCATCTTTGGATCTACAAAGAAGTCTTTATGTGATGATTTTGAAGGTTTAATGCACAAGAGATTCCAGATGAGTTCTATGGGGGAACTCACTTTCTTCTTAGGTTTACAAGGAGGATGGAATCTTCATTAGCCAAGACAAATATGTGGCTGAAATATTGAAGAAGTTTGATTTTGCCACTGTAAAGACAACAAGCACTCCAATAGAGACTAATAAGGAATTGGTTAAGGATGAAGAAGCTGAATCTGTAGATGTTCATTTATATAGATCAATGATTGGATCATTGATGTACTTAACAGCTTCTAGGCCTGACATAATGTTTGCTGTATGTGCCTGTGCAAGGTTCCAAGTTACACCAAAGACTTCACATCTTCATGCTGTAAAGAGGATTTTTAGATACTTGAAAGGTCAATCTAAATTGGGCCTTTAGTATCCTAAAGATTCACCATTTGACTTAGAAGCTTTTTTAGATAGTGATTATGTTGGTGCTAGTCTTGACAGGAAATCCACAACAAGAGGTTGTCAATTTCTTGGCAAGAGGTTGATTTCATAGCAATGTAAGAAGCAGACTATAGTTTCCAACTCTACTACTGAGGCAGAGTATGTTGCTGCTGCTCATTGTTGTGGATAAGTGCTTTGGATCCAAAATCAAATGCTTGATTATGGGTTCAACTTCATGAACACCAAGATATATATTGATAATGAAAGCACTATTTACATTGTGAAGAATCCAGTATTTCACTCTAAAACCAAGCACATAGAGATAAGGCACCATTTCATCAGAGATTCTTATGAGAAGAAGTTGATTCAAGTGATCAAGATTCACACAGACTACAATGTTGCAGATCTTCTCACAAAGGCATTTGATGTTAGCAGGTTCAACTTTCTAATTGCTAGCATTAGATTACTTAATCTCTGAAATATTGTTTGAGAGCAGGTTTAATAGTTCTTAACTTTCATTCATGGGTTATGCATAAATATGGATCCTCATGAATTCTTACATGTCTATCTAGTCTTTTCTAGTGTGCTTGTGATGAATAGAGGCATGTTGTTGTATAATTATTGAAGACATAGTTAAAACTGTTGAGGAAAATATTAATACTGCTAAGTATAATTAGTATTGTTAGTTATACTCAAGACTGCTAGTTAAAACTATTAGTCATAATTAAAAATGTTAAACAAGAAAATACTTTGGATTGTGTATTCTTGGTTTTGGACTAACATTTGCAGGCTAAGCACATTGATAATCTGGTATTGAATTGAAGTTGATTTTTATTTGTTTGCATCACTATACTGGTTGGGCAAAAGTTAGTACTGCTGGGCAAAACTTAGTACTGCTGGGCTAAATTTAGTATTGGTTGTTACCGTTAATACTGTTTAGGGCATAACAGATTTTCATTAATTAATTATAACCGTTGAGATATTTCTGCCCACAACTTCGCTTATAGGGGTCTATATTTGGATAATTCTTGATCTTTCTTTCTTTTATAATTCTTACTTCAAGATAAATATTCAACTTTATTTAGTTGGTCAAATCACTCCCTTAAGCTCTGTTTATAATATCTCAATTGAACTTTGCCAAACCATCATACTCTCATCAACGAATTTAAACCCAAAACCCTTCTCTTAAATCCATCACTATATGGCGGATTTGAAGTTTGTCGATCAACATAATATGGTTGCGTGTCTGGAAAAGACAGAGGAGAACGCTGAGTTTCATCAGATAGTGGACTTCCTTTCTACATGTTCAATCAATTATGCTCTCACTGTAAGTCCCACTATCTATGCTTCTTACATTGGACAGTTTTGGAATACTGCCCCTTCTAAAACAGTCAATTTAGTGAAGCAAATACATGCTATTGTTGATGGAAAGGCTGTGGTCATATCAGAATCATCTGTGAGAAGTGCTCTTCTCTTTAATGATGAGGATGGTATTGATTGCCTAACAAATGTTGAAATTTTTAAAAATCTTGCATTGATGGGATATGAACAGCTTTCTACAAAACTTACTTTTCAAAAGGGTTCATTCTCACCTCAATGGAAATTTCTGATACATACCATCCTTCATTGTATAATTTCAAAATTATCTGCTTGGAATGAATTTTCAACTAATTTGGCTTCAGCAGTTATATGTTTAGCAAGGGGTCAAAAATTTAATTTTTTTAAATTGATTTTTGATGGTATGTTGAGGAACTTGGATCCAAAGATATTTTTAATGTATCCAAGGTTTTTACAACTCTTTTTGAATAATCAGCTTAAAGATTTACCAGAACCTTTTAATGATACTTATGAGACAACTAAACACAGTAAAAAGGTTTTCTCTAATATGGCGAGGAAAAGTACAAAATTTTCAGGAAAAGTTACTCCAATTTTTGACTTCATGTTGGTGCAAAATCAAGCACCTGAGGGTGAAGGTTCAGCAATACCCCCTGAACCCCAACACACACCCTCTACCTCATAACTAAATGTTTCTGAACCTCAAACTGAATCACTTCAAACTGAAACTCCTCCAACATTTTCCCATGAACTTCATACGAAGCACACATTAAGCCAAATACACCCAACCCTTTACAATATCAAAGAAAACAAAAAAGACTCAAAAACATAGGAGAACCAAAAAGGACACTGAGTTACCTCAGACTAGTGTACCTCTAGACCATGGAGCAGATGAGGCTGTCCATACGGAGGGGGTGGATAGTGTGGTCAATGGCCTAAGCACTACGATGCTGGCTTATTTGGTCCGCATAGGACAGTGATAACATCCTTAAGACCCAATCCACGATAATGTATAATGATCCTCTTTCTTAGGAAATTAGTTCAGGTGACAGTACCAGGCGCCAAGAAACCATTGGGGGGTGCTCCTGCTCAGACTAGGTCTGAGAGAGTGCTTGAAAGGCCAATGAACCACCTCTCTCAGAAGGTCATACATCTGAAAGTGGGGAGGGCAGCATGGAACATACATTTGAATTGACGGATAATGTACCAAACACACCCCATGATTCACCTCTCCTAAGAGTTAACACACCTGGAAGTGATGAGGATAGAATGGAACTAATTCAGAAATTGATGGAAACCGTACGTCATTGACCAAAAGGGTTCTTGCCTAGAGGACGAGCAAAAGACTAGCTACAAGACAGATTTGATCACCAGATTGAGAAATTGAGGTCAGAGGCTAAAAATAAAGATAAAGGCAAAGAACTCTACAACCTAATGAAAGAAACCGATTCAGCAGAGTTGAGTCTTCTGATGATGATTGGATGATTAAGGATTAATCCAACTATGATAGTTAGAGACAAATGACAAGATAAAGCCAATGTTTGCAGATAATGATTTTGATGAACTTGATGATGATATGGATAATGTTGAAGGAGAGACAGTTCATACTGCTACCACTGGAGTTAGTACTGTTAGTGCACCAGTTACTACTGCTGGTATAGCTATTAGTACTACTGAACCTAGAACACCTCCAACAACTGTTGCAACTGCATTTTTAGATAAAGATCTTACCATTGCTCAAACTTTGGTCAAGATGAGGAGTCAGAAAGCAAAAGAAAAAGGAATTGCTTTCAGTGATATAGAAGAAACTCTCAGACTAAACAGATCAACTACAACACTTCAACCTCTTCCAACTATTGATCCATAAGATAAAGGTAAAGGTGTACTGATTAAAGAAGGACCTGAGAAACCAGAGAAAGTGAAAAGAAGGGATCAAGGGTTAGCTCAAGTTGAAAGTGATGCAGAGTTAGCTCAAAGATTACATGAGGAAGAGTTAGCAGAATTAGACAAAGCACAAAAAGAAAGGCAAATGCAAGAAGAAGCTACTAGTGCTGCTTTAGCTAAATTATTTGATGATATTCAAGCCAGAATAGATGTTGTTCATGAACTAGCTGTGAGACTGACACATGAAGAGCAAGAAAGTTACACAATTTGAAAGAAAGAGCCAAGTTGTAGCAGAATTCTTTGAAAGAAGAAAGAAACAATTGGCACCAGAAAGAGTAGAGGCAATAAGGAACAAACCACCTATAAGAACTCAAGTTAGGAACATGATGATTACTTACCTCAAACATATGGGTAAGTACACTCATCAACAATTAAAACACAAGACCTTTAAGGAAATTCAGAAGCTATATGAAAGCGAGAAGAATTAGATTGATGACTTTAAGCCTATAGATGATGACAGTCAACAGCAAGCATAAAGTACTAAAAAGAGACTAAGAGCAGATTCTGAAGAAGAAAGTTTCCAAGACACGAAGCTAGAAGAGGATAATGAAGCGGAAAAAGAGGAGCTTCAGAGAAAGTATGGATCAGTTCCGAGGGGATGATGTTGCTATTAAATTTGAATCTCTGCCACCAATATCCTAAATTGTTATTGGAAGACCCATATATTAAATAAAATAAGATGTATTACAAATCATCAGAAGCAAATATAAGTATTAAGAATTATAAGATATTTAGTGAGATGCTTAATGATTTTGACAGACAGGATGTGATAGATCTTCATAGGCTGGTAAATGAAAGATATGAGACAACAAGTCCAGAAGGATATGACTTGTTACTTTGGGGATATCTAAAAATCTTATTTGAGCCTAATGAAGAAGATGAAATATGGAAGAATCAACAGGACTACAACTTGATTAGATGGAGATTGTTTGACTCATGTGGAGTTCATGTACTGTTGATGAATATTGGAGTTGAGCAAATTCACATGATATTGAAAAAAGAAATTTCCTCTAACTTAAAATGCTGTCAAGGATGCTAAATAGAAGACTAGAGGTTGATTCTGAAAGTAAGATGGCATTTGAGCTTATCAGATTTACAAGATCACAACTTCAGAAGTAGAAGAGTGTTTGGATACATCCTCTTAATGATCAAGATGCTGATACTAAAGAAACTTGATGATTAACAAGGTGAATATCAAGTTTAGGGGAGGATTGTTGGGAATTGAAGGCTTTTGAAGTTAGTGTTGTTAGTCTTGTAAGTTAATGATGCTGGTTCAAGATTGTGCTGCTGTTGAAGATTAAAGAAAATAGTCTAAGTTATTAGTGCTGCTAGTTATAATAGTTAGTGCTGCCAGTATAAATGTTAGTACTGCCAGTATAGTTAGTACTGTTAGTTAATACTTAGTGTTGTTAGTCTTATTTAGTTAGTACTGCTATTATGATATGCATGAGTTAAATTAGGAATAAATATGCATTATCATTATACGCGTTTTGTAAGCCCATTAGGGTTTCTGTAGTGTATAAAAGGAACCCTACGACATAGTTATAATACATCTCAATTACAAATCTCATAGTTAGTTATTCTGTAACCTAGGCAGAATATTATCAATCAATATATTCAAAGTTTAGTATTCATTATTCTTCTTAGTATTGCAAGTTAGATTCCGCATAACTTGTAGTATTCATAATCATAGTTTATGTCTTAGTAGTTTTGGATTTATCCAAGATTACTAACCTTTACACAAGCTAAAGGAAATCAAGATCTATTCATTGGGATCAACAAAATCTCAGTCACATACTTGTCTTGACTGATAAAAATTCCATCTTCCTTCTGCTTTACTTGCAATCCTAAGAAGAATGTGAGTTCACCCATAGAACTCATCTGAAACTTCTTATGCATCATCTTCTCAAACTCAGTGCATAACGACTTCTTTGTAGTGCCAAAAAAAATGATAATCATACTACAAAACTTGAACTAAAATAATATACTTTTGTCCACTTTTCTTAATCAAATAAAGTCTTGTCAATCTTTCCTCTCTGAAACCCATTGTCCGACAAATAAGTTGACAAGGTTTCATACCAAGCTCTTGGAGCTTGATGCAGTTTATAGACCGCCTTTTCTACTTTGTATACTCTGTCAGGAAAGTCTGGATCTTCAAATCCTGGTGGTTGACAAACATAGACTTCCTCTTTAATCTTACCATAAAGAAAAGCACTCTTGACATCTGATAAGTGCTTAATTACACATATCTTTTACCTCTAAAAACGAGCCTAAATGACTAAAAACATACCAAAAATACATTGTATTTGTATGTTTGCATTTGTATTGTGCAGAAACGGGATATTCAAGAAAAAAATGAGCAAAAGAAAGCCAAAAAGCAAGCAATTCCAAGCACGTGTAAAGAGAGGCAAAGTCAAAGTCATCAAAATGCAGAAAATACAACTTGAGGGTGCTCAAACTGCCAGCCAAAGTTGTATAACAAAAGATTAAAAAGACAAAGGTCAAAGTAGCCAACCGAGTAGATATTCATTTAAGTTATACATCTTCATAGGGACCACAACTTCTAACTCTCCCAAAAAGTCTTCTTTCCCGCCCCTAAAAACCAGTACAACTGGTATGTCCGCCCCATATCAACCTTCTCCTCTGCAAAGACCCTCCTCTCCCTAGCCACATCATTTCATCCACACAACTACCCCCCCCCCCAGTTGTATAAAAGCATGTTGCAATCCTCACCTTCCAATATCTTAATGCTAAGATTGCCTCCAAAGAGCACCAAATGAATCAAAAGGCTGGGATAGCTTTGGTTTCACCATCCTCACAACAAGCACACTCGTTTTTGCTCTCCAAAGAACACAAGCAGCAGTCCAAAACTCGGCAATCAATAAGCTTTTTGTAAGCCACTTAAGGCAACAGTTAATCTTAGAATAACTTAGCTTAATTTTCAGTCATTTACAGCTTCTTACTTTCAGTTTTGTAACACTTTCAAGATTAATGCAAGTTTGAAGTTTTTAAAGTCAATTTACAATACCAGTGTTAAGTTTCTTAATCTTGTTGTTTTGTGTTCAAAAAGCTCTCACCACAGCTTACTTACAAGCTGTTTTCATTAAGTAAAACTAAAAAGTTAGTAGTAGAGAGAAAATAACAAAATATCACCCTCAATACATACCATAGCTTTACTTATTGGATGCGACGATAACCAGTTAATGGATGGGCTTATGACTAACACTAGCTTGTTTTTATACAAGCTAGAGCTGTAGATTTGGTGTTTGACCCTGTTTTGAGCAAGTGTAATTAGTCAATCCGCTTTCTATCTTACTACTTATCTATTGCAGAACTGCTAGTTTATTTGATACACTATTAGTTTTAAGTTTATACTGCTAGACTAATTCATGCTTATTTAAGTGCTTATTATGGATTGAAAATTGCTTATAAGTGTTTTACTTTGTTATTTGATAATCTGTTTTTAATAAGCTTGAAATAAAAATGATTTTTGAAAACTTTAAGAGGTGTTTTAAACAAGCAGTACTAACTCCAAGTTAGTACTGCTAGTTCATTTTTAGGACAGTACTAACTTCACACTAACAGTACTAACTCTAAGTTAGTACTGCTAGTTCACTTTTGGAACAGCATTAACTTAACACTACCAGTACTAACTCAAAGTTAGTACTGCTAGTTCATTTTCCTGGATTTCAAATTAACAGTAATACACTACACATAACATATTAACCAACACTAAGCAGTACAAACTTAAGTTAAGTACTTGTCAGTTAGATACTAGTTAGTACTGCTTGTTCATTCTTTACTTATCAGCTTATTATGATTCAGCTTGTTAAGATTTCCTTAGCTGCTTAAAGTAGATTAACACCTTTTCCTTAGCTGTTTGCGTTTTTTTAATTAATTCTTTTAAGTCTATAGTTAGCCTATCAGTCAAACTCCAAGTTAGTACTGTAATTTAAAACTGTTAGATACTATGTTCGATGTACTGTTATGTTTTAACTTGTTAAATTTAGCTTAATTGCTTTTTGTATTTGCCCTTATTTAGAGTTAGATTAGTTTATTTTTTAATTGTCTTAAGTGTTATTTGAGCTTATTTTTGTGTCGTAGTTTAAAATTTTAAAATTGTTGTTTTGTCATTCTAGTTTGAATTCTGTTCTAGCTAATTCTCTTATGCTATTTTATGTGGTTTTGCTTATTTTATCAATTTTAGTGCCAATCATTTCTGTGACACCAAACACAAATCATCAATCGATCTTGCGATTATTCCATTCAGCCTCGTTGGACTATAAGACCGGGAAACACTCTATACTGCTTCGCTTCTTTGATTTGTGGGTCTTGATCCTTGTTTTCTATTTATAGATGTCTATGTCTATCTATATATAATAAGGTGTAAGTTCGCGCGAGTCAAATTTTGGCGCCGCTGCCGGGGAGGCTTTGAAACGAATTTCGTTACGTTTGGAAATTTTTATTTACATATGTGAATATTTTCTTCTATAAAAACATAAAAAGTACAAAAATATTTTTCATTTTTTACTAGTATAATTATCATACAAAAACAAAAGAAAAACCAAAAATATAAAAACATTGTCCATAAACAAGAAATAAAATTTACAAATTGGTAAAAATACCAAAATATAATATTCTCAATTGAGGTATTATCATAATAATTTCCGGTGAACTTATTGGTTCCCAACTCGAACAAAAGATTTAAAACTTACCATTTGTGTCTCTTACGATATACGGCTCACCTTGAAACGTTAAACAAACTACAAAGTGGGTATAAGGAGGGTTGTTCCTAGGAACTACGACCCGAAAGGAGAAATAAGCTTCGCGCTATTCCTACTCCTCCGCTCACCTGTGCGTTTATCATTTTGAGAGCTACCGTGAAGTAAGTAGACTATTTGGGTTCAAGTTGTCTAGTTTTAGGTTCCTGTCCGTTTAAAATAGATTGTGAATAAACTAAAAAACCAAAAATACTCTTCTTGTTCTCTATTTTAGTGCATGCGCACTCGTTCTAAAGCTCGTCGTCTACAACAACAACAAGTTACTCCTAATCTTGTTGAACCTCCCAAAGATACGATGGCTGATAATCGAACTATGGCAGAATTGCTCCAGGCTCCCACCGAGGGATACGAGGACGCAATTGTTGTTCCTGAAATTGAAGCAGCAAATTTTGAGATCAAGCATGGGTGCTAACTCTTGTCCAGAACAGCGTCTTCGACATGACAAAAGGACCCACATGCCCACATACGTTACTTCAATAAAATCACCTCTACTTTGCATGATATCCTAATGTCCCCCAATCCACATCAATAAAAGTTGATGCTTTTTTCCCTTTTTCTCCTCGAGGGGGCACCGGATATGGCTTTGAAAAGAACCCCCCGGGCCCCCTCGATCAATTCAAACATGGGATGATCTCGTTGCTAAATTCAGCATCAATTTTCCCACCCTTCTAAAACGACAAATCTTCGAACGAAATTACAAAATTTCCAAGCAAAGATTTGATGAATCATATAGTGAGCTTGGGATCGATGCAAAGATCTTCTCCGACCAATGTCCTCATCATGATATTCTCGAGAGCTCACCAACTTGATACATTGTTACAATGCCTTAAAATGTTAATGATGCAAGACTCTTTGAACTCAGCCGTCAGGTGGTAACTTTTGGGACAAAGGCCGCAGATTGGCTCAAGCTCATCGAAGCAAGTCCAAAGTTCGTAACACCCGAAGCAAAGCCATTGTTTGCTAAATGGTACAGCGCTTCCACCTCCGGAGTATCTTCCCGATGTTGCCTGAATTGAAAGATATGTTCGAGCTCTACTCTCGACAAGCAGACATCTCCATTCCAGCTCCGCTCCCGTAAAAGCTTTAATGAGCAAAGTTTGTGTTACCTGCGTGTGCCCACTCATAATCGTAATTTGTCCCGGCTACCATACAACAATTACCGAGACAACATCCAAGAATACATCTCGCAAGCAGCCGCAGCAAATTTCAACCAAGGAAATTCCGGTTATCGTCCGCCACCGATGGCGAACCAAATCAGACCACCCGGTTTTCCTCCCATGCAACACAACAACCAAGCCAACAATCAGAATCGTTGGAACCAAAACCAAAACCGTGGGAATGGCTACAACCAGGGTCAAATCCAACGACCCCAGGTTACAACAACAAGCCCCCAATGTATCACCTCCGGTTTAATCAACACCCAGCTTTACCAAGCTCCAGCTCATTCAAGCTTCGGGTGTAAATTTCTAAAAAAAAAAAAAAAAAACTATTTTTATGAGCTATGTCAAGGCTAATGATGCGGTTATGCAAAATATGCAAAACCAAATGTCCAACATAACCGACTTGCTCACCAAAATCGTAAATTCCAACCAAACTTCTACTTCAAATTCGGGTACTCTTCCTAGCAACACCGTTGCTAACCCAAAGGGTGAATTGAAAGCAATCACCACCAGAAGCGGTGTTTCATATGACGGACCTCAAATTCCACCACCGGTGGTGGAAGTTGAAACCGAGGTAACAAAGACACGTGCCTATCCTAATGGAAGTACCAAGACGTTCCAACCTCAATAGTCATGATGAAGAACAATTGTCATGCCTAGAGCCAAAACGACTTTACCATATCCATCTAGGGTAAACAAGGAGAAAGTCCGCGAAAAGGACGACCTTTTAGCTTTGAAATTCATGGAAATTTTTCGGAATCTCCACTTCGAGCTGGAGCTTCGAGCAGATCTCTCCCTACACGATGCCTAAGTTTGCTCCGATGTTCAGAAAGCTTTTGAACAACAAAGACAAGATCTTGGAATTAACCAAAACACCGGTTAATGAAAATTGCTCGGCAGTCATCCTAAAGACATTTCCCGAAAAATTAGGAGACCCGGGTAGATTTCTGATACCGTGTGATTTTCCAGAGTATGGGATGAATCTTAGCCCTGGCCGCATCTAGGTGCAAGCATCAATCTATTGCACTCTCCTGTTTGAAAAGCTTAACCGCCAAGGTCCTACCAAAACTAGGATGATACTCGAGTTAGCCGATCGATCGATCTCCACTCCCACCGGCATAGCCGAAGATGTTTTTGTGAAGGTTGGAACCTTCTACTTTCCAGCCGATTTTTGTAGTTAACTATATGGCCGACCCTAGAGTCCGTGATTTTTAGGAAGACCAATCTTAAGAACGGCAAGAGCTTGATATGATGTAATGAGTGAAAGAGGATTGACCTTAAGACATGATGACGAATCGTGACTTTCAAGTAGGTGATACGAAAAAATTCTCCTACAATTCCCATGAATCCTTTAACAAAGATCAATCTTATTGATATAGCATGTGAGGAATATTCTCAAGAGTTTTTAGGTTTCTCGGAAGTATTAGCAAATGGAAATTCCACTCCTTACTTTGAACCAATTGTTGATACCACTTCTCCTACCCTCACCCCATTCGAGGGTAGTGATTTCATTCTTGAAGAAATCGAGGCTGAACTTTCTGATACTTCGTATAAGACAGGAATTGATGATGCCGAATGTGATCCCGAGAATGACATTCTTCTTCTTGAAGCTATCCTGAATAGTGAGCCTTTATCACCACTTCCTAACCATGCAAGAATATTTTCTGAGTTAGTGAAAGAACTAAAATAGTGAAGCCCAATCGCTGGAACACCATTTTTCTTGATGAACCTCCCGAGGTCGAGCTCAAGGACTTACCTCCCCACCTCGAAATGCCTTTTGAAGTAGTGACAACAAGTACATCATTAATTGCTAAAGATTTGTAGTCTGTACGAGGGGAGAAAGTCCGCTCTAACATAAGGTGTTGCAGTCCCATAAGCAGCCATCGCTTGGAAACTCCCGACTATCAATGGATGAACACCCGAATTTTTGTACACAAAAATCCTTAATGGAGAGAGGACTACACACCACGGTCCAACATCAGAGACGGGTAAACCAAAAATCCACGATGTCAAAAAAAAGGAAGATTGAAAAACTTCTTAATGCTGGATTAACTTTTACCTATCTCAATAGTGCCTGGGAAAGCCCGGTACACTGTGTACCAAAAGAAAGGGGTTTTAACCGTAGTATGAGAAGGAGCAAAAAGAGTGGGATCCCAACTACGATATATTACGGGATGGCGAGTATGCATTGACTACCGAAATTAAATTTAGCCACCCGAAAGGACCATTTTCCTCTACCATTCATGGACCAAATGCTCGAGAGGCTTGCGGGAAACGAATACTATTGTTTTCTCGATGGTTTCTCGGGTTATTTTCAAATACCCATCGACCCAAATGATCAGGAAAAGACAACATTTACTTGCCCATACGGAACCTTTGCCTACCGCCGCATGCCCTTTGGCCTCTGCAATGCTACAAAGGCACAGTCCAGAGATGTAAATGACGCAATCTTCCCCGACATGAATCGGAAAAAACATGGAAGTGTTTATGGATGACTTTCGTTTCTTATGGAAGTATCTTTCTCTACATGCCTACCCCATTGGAAAAAGATTGCTTAAAGCGGTGTGAAGACACCAATTTAGCCCTAAACGGAGAAAAGCCATGTCATGGTTAAGGAAGGCATTGTTCTTGGACCACAAAATCCTCCAATCGGAATTAGTCGAGTCGACTAAGATGGACGTTATGGCAAACTCCCCCACACGCTACTGTAAAAGGAATCCGATTTTTCTTGGGCATGCCGGGTTTATAGAAGATCCATCCAAATGTCTCAAAATAGCCCGTCGCCCTGACCCTATTTGCTTGAAAAGAGACTCCGTTTTATTTACTCCAAAAAGTGTATTGAAGCATTTAACACTCTCAAAGAGAAATCTAACCGAGCTCCAATCTTGATTGCCCAGACTGGAATAAACCAGTTGGAACTTATGTGCGATTGCAAGCGATTTCGCCTTAGGTGGATCTGGGGCAACGTCATGAGAAACAATTCATGACCTATACACATGCAAAGCAAAACATGCATGAAGGCGGAATCACTGTTACACCACGACAGAGAAAGAAATGTTATCCGTGGTGTACGCATTCGAGAAAATTCCGATCGTACTTGTCAGAAACAAATCACTGTATATACGAGATCATTCCGCCCTTAATTTATCTCTTTGCAAAGAAAGATTCTAAGGCGAGATTACTCGCGGTTTATCTGCTCCTTCAAGAGTTCGACTTGATGTAGTTGAACAAAAGGAGCGAGAACCTAGCACTGATCATCTCTATCCACGATTAGAGAATCCATCACGAGAATGAGCTCGATCCAAAGTAGATAAATGAAAATTTCCTCCTGGAAACTTCTTAGTTTCGATTGCTACCTCTTAATTCTAGTACCACCATGGTTAGCTGACATCGCTATTACCATGCGAAATTTTCCGTGATCAAAGGATGTCAACCTAGCAGAAAAGAAAATTCTTCAAAGATGTGAAGCATTATTTCTGGGAAGATCCCTTTCTGTTTAAAATCTGTGCGGATCAAGTTATTCGACGTTGTGTTTTTGGCAAAGAAGCCCATGACATCCTCATGGCTTGCCATAATGGTCCCACCGGTGGACATCACGGTGCTAACTACACTCAAGAACAGTCTTCAGATTCCTATAATTCTTTTGGCCCCATCTACAAAGAAGCCCATGAGATTGGTTAAAAACTGCAACTCATGCCAGTGTCAAGGAAAAGACTACACAACGAGATGAGCAATGCACAAAATTCCATCCAAGTTTGTGAAATCTACGACGTCTGGGCATGACTTTATGGGGTCATTCCATCCTCCAAAGGCAACAAATATATTCACGTGCCGTTTGATATTTATCAAAATGGGTTGAAGCAAAAGCGCTCCCACCAATGACGCCGAGTTGTATGTAGAATTTCTTAAATCTCTCTCGCCAGATTCGGTGCCCCTCGTGCAATCATAAGATGATCGCGGAACCCATTTTGCAATGACCAATTGGCAAAGGTCATCTTAAATACGAGTCACGCTCGTCTCCTCCACCGCTTATACATATCCACAAACAAGTGACAAGTGGAGAACCAATACGTGGCTTGAAGAGAATTACTCTAAGCAGATCAATAGGAGAGAACGAACCATCTTGGTCAGATAAGCCTACGATGATGCTTTATGGGCTTTTCGCACCACTTACAAAACACCCATCGGGTGTACTCCATACAAGTTAGTGTACGGAAAAGCCTGCCATCTGCCAATTGAGTTAGAACACAAGGCCTACTAGGGAGCTGAACATACAAACTTTATCTAAAACCGCTGTGAACCATAGAAAAGTTCAACTAAATGAACTTAAATGAGCTCCGTATGAAGACTTATGAAAACTCTTGATCTATAAAAGAAAAGACAAAGAGGATCATGACTCCAAGATCAAGAACCGCCGTTTCAACGACGGGTGATGCGAGTCCTCTCTTAAACTCTAGATTAAAAATTTTCTCAGGAAAGCTTAAAAAACCCCTGGTCATGGAACCAGTCACTAGCACACATGGTTTTCCGTACTGCACCATCGAGCTATCGCACACTCCGGGCCAAACTTCAAAGTGCATGGTCATCGCGTTATAAGCACTACTCTAGTGGAGGGACGTACCACAGTTGGTAGACCCAGATCTCCAAACGAAAAAAATAATAATAAAACATTCCCTAATGTCCAATAATTTCAGGTGACGGGTCAAGCATAGCGACCTTAAACAAGCGCTTCGTGGGAGGCACCCATGCTTTCGTAGTAGTGTGTACAAATAATAATAGTGTTTTCTTGTTGTATGAGGTCCTTTTACCATTAGTCCCCGTGATTTTCGTGTTTTAGTATTGTATCATTGTCCAAGATTGCCACGGATTGTGAAAACTCTCTCGTGAGCTTGTATCTTTATCAAAGTTTCACATCCTCGCTACATTTTGGTAAATCGATATATCCTAAATCATTACGAGAGAGCGAGATACAAACAGTTTTTCTTTTTTGGCATCTCCTCATCAAACGTCCTAGATTAATGTGGTACCCTCAAAAACAACGTGGACGATGTTTTAGTTCTAGTTTGGGGTATCTTCGATTTGATTGTGCCTGCAGCATTGTTTACCTCGTAAAACCCTGTATACTACCAAAATACCAAAAAATAAAAAAATGAAAAATTTTCAAAAATATAATAAGTTGTTTTGTCACAGTTTTGCTTTCTTGTGGGAGTAAAATAGAATATATTTTGACTGATCGGCGTGTATGAGCCCTAGCTATGATTCCTTTAGGCCAAGCCTTCACGAATTCTATAGCTTTGATTCTAAACAATGTGAAGTGAACGAGAATGATAGAGTTAAATACAAGTTTATGGCCTAAGCAAGATTCTTCTAAAACTTAAAACAAGAACTTGTGGTTTTTCTCTCCCGATAATATATCTAATCCACCAATCATACGGTATCATTTAATATCAACTAAGTTAATCGATGTTTTTCAAAAAGCTTCAAATTTGTAACTTGAGTTTTCAAGCGAGATTTAAAGTGAATTAAAGATAATGCCAAGAAGCATGAGATAGACATGGTTGAATGCAAAAATGCATGAATATTGAAATTTTGCCAATGAAGCATGCAGTTGATATTATGGAGCAAGTTAAAGATGTGTCGTGATATCCCACTCCGTTAACCACGAGGTGGGGGTTCAAACTAAGACGTCTTTACTTCTAGGGATTTGGTGTGTCGTGATATCTCACTTGGAAGAAAGGTCTAGGTGAGGGTTCAAACTAAGAACACCGGTCGTTGGTTGTGATATCCTGCTCCGTTAACCACGAGGTAGGGGTTCAAACTAAGCAACGCATTCCTAAGCTTTAAAGAACTTATGGTTATGATGTCGAAAATGTTGCAAAAAGTTCTAAAGTTTAAATCTCGAAATCAAGTTACGAAGTCTTAATAAGTTGTTGCTTTGAGTCATGATTCATTTTGAATTATGACTATGAAAATAAGTTGATCTATGGTTAAATTAAAATGAGTACACACATTCAATCGTATATCCATGTTGGGAGTTGAAAATTCACAAGTCATAAGTATGAGGGCTTAACATATAAACTTATATCGACAATGATCTTGTTTAATTGCTTAGCTTGGAACTTGTGAAAAATCGAGGACGATGAAATTATCCGTCAGGACATCCGTAGATCACTCTACGGGCGCTTCTCATTCTATGATCCCAGTATTAATAAATAAAGAAAGTCAAACTTGTTAAAAAATGAGAAAATCCAAAAATATTAGTTGTAGTTAGTGTAAATTCAGAAAATGGTGAAAACGGGGCTTACGTGTTTACTTCATAACATTGTGTGAGGACACACAATACCTTAGTTTGGGGGATTTGATAAGTGCTTAATTACACATATCTTTTACCTCTAAAAACGAGCTTAAATGACCAAAAACAGACAAAAACTGCCAAATATATGTTTGTTTTGCATTTGTATTGTGCAGGAAGTGGATATCATCAAAAAGACAGAAAACCAAGCCAAAATGACAAAACTGAGCATGGAATGGAAAAGACTGTGCAAAATCAAGGCCAAAGTCCAAAAATGCCAAAGTCAGAGTCAATACTGAAGAATCAGCAGTCAAACCGGAGCCGGAACTGAAGAATACTATTGAATGCAATCTTAACCCATCTGATGGGCCGGGAAAGCCCAATAGTATATCTATGAAGACTGTGAAGACCAAATGGGCCCTCAATCAATTTCAACAGCCCATTTGTGTGCAATTGACAAAGACTGTGAAGACTTTGAAGGCCCAATCCTAGCCCAGTTACAGCCAAGCCCAGACACACTCAATTGGGCCCAAGCCCAATGGGCCCAACACAAAACCCAAGCCCAAAACACTTTTTTTTGTAAAACACAAGGACCAAAATGTAAATTTTAGTAAACTTTGTTTTATAAAAGAAAAATGAAAAAAATAAAGAAAAGGGCCAAAAATGCCAAGTTTGAAAGTTGTTTTAAAAAGAAAAATGAAAAAATACAAACACAAGGGCTGGTTTTGCAATTTACCAAAACCTTTCTATTTCTCTTTTTTATAAACAGCAGGGACTGTTTTTGCAATTTTTCAAACTCCTTTTATTCTTTTAGTTATAAAAACAGAGGGACCATTTGAGCTCAAATTGAAACTCTTTTATAACTGTTTTTTGGGGCCAAATGGAATGAAAAGAGAACCAAAGATGGGGGGGCACTCTTGCCTCTTCCCCATTCTTTTCTTTTAAACCTGCACCCATAACGGTACTCGATACCCCTTCCCGCCAACTTAAAACCACCTCCCTACCCACTGTTTTCTTGCCAAACCACCTCCATAGTACATTTCATAGCTTACCCATACCCTTTCCCCACTTACCCTGTCTCTTATAGCCTTGCCAAGTTGGAAATCCCATAACCCGAGACCCCCTTCAATGGTGAGATTGTATACAAAGTGAATGGAGGGCTAGGATTGCTTATCTGAGTTTCTACACACACAAGAAACACAAACCAAGACCAAGTGAAGGCTTTGAGACTTCTATAAAAGAAAAGAAGACAACCCGAAGCACCACACCCCCTGTTTTTACTTTTTTAGTTTAATTTTAATTAAGTCTGCTTTAAATTATTGTACTCAGTTCAATTTCAAGAGTTTTTGTTGTAATATTTCTGTTTTTAATATAAAAAGTAAGAGTTTTTGTGAAATTACTATTGTCGAAATTTGAAGTATAATTTAAGTTGTTTAATTCTGTTTAAATTATTTAAAAATGTGTTAAAAGTTATTAAACTTCACTTATAATCAATTATCTCTGCCTTCTTTTACCCAAAAATCAGTTAAATATCGATTTTTATATATTAAGGGAGTGTTTGGTTTAGACCCCAAAATGGGTCAAATGGGTGTTGCAATAGGTCATACTCACTCAGCCAACTTTGGCTGAGTGTGTGG
>BQNB010133094.1:2723-18521 GCA_026074375.1 Tanacetum coccineum
CTGTGATTGCAGCAGCAAGTTGGACTGCAGAGTTCTTCGGTGGATCCCAATAATCCGTCTCGGTGTTGCTATGGTAGGTAAGAAAGAGCTTACAAACTCCCTGAATGGCCTTTCCTTCTTCTCAAAGAGGTAGCCTGAGGTTGGAATCACTGTGTAGCCAATCTCTCTAGCAAACTTCAATTCTTCGCTATAGTATACACCTACAAATTCTCCTGTTGGAAAGATGAGAACACCATTCTTGTCTCGAAAGGGTAGAAAGGGCTTCTTGAGAGTTTTCGGACATACCACATATGCCTCAATAAAGCCTAACATGCCATCTAAGTCCCTGTCTTCCAGATTTCCATACCAGACTGGTACACCACCAGGCATTGGGTATTCCTTCATGACAAATGGATAGAGGGAGTTCACATCGTAGTAGTAGAGGTTCTCACCGGAGGGTATATAAGAATCGGCATGGCCACCATAGTACCCACGACGAATGAATGTATCTTCATTTCGATTGGGGATATGGATGGGCCAGTTTCTTTGATCGTAATAGGCAGTACGAGAAATCTCGAGAGCTAGCGATGAGAATGTCCTTTTTTTCACGATATCCACTTTATAGTGAGTATAATAGATTTCTTGAGCTGTATGCATGATACCACCTAATAAAAGAATATCCTGTTTCATATACTCCAACAATTGATCTCGGAGAGGGATCAGATTCGACTCCTGCACTTCGTCATGCGGTATACTTCCTTTTGTCCCTAATCGGGGACAGAGATTTCTGGCTAAGTGATTGAGATTACCCGGGAGAAGCATAAGGGAATCCCTTAGACGAAATAGCATATACTTACCGCGATAGATCACTAACTCATATAGCCTGCTGTTCCTCAAAAGAGGTTGAAAACTGTACTTATCATCATAAGTCGCGAAATATTTCAATAAAAGAATACCATCAAATCGCGAGAAGTTGTGGAAGTAGACTGTTTGAATTGATGGTTTTTTTCTAACAACGACCGCTATACGTTCTATAAAGTCGTACAACATCTTATTGCTCCTTTTATGGATTGTTTCAAATATATGAACCGGATAGTCTTCACTGAAATACGTTTCAATACTATTAGACCTCTCTGAAGACAGAGTATCACCGGGTTCTACCACTAAAAACCCCACTGCATAAGGCACATGAATCTCGTTGATCAGAACTGTCTCTGTATCGGCTACAATGAAAGGCATCCTTCCCTTACTAGTAGGGTTGAGTGCTGTGATATGCTTATGATACTGACGTTTACGATGATCGATCTTCCTCGCTTCTTGATGTTCCACCACTGCCTCACTGTTCATGCTTCCCCCAATCAGGCTAGCTATCTGGTCTTCAGACAAATAACGCGGCTCATTAGTCTGAATAATAGATTTCGAAGCCAAAGTTGTATAAGATCTTTTCATCTGTTTCTTAGACCTTACCATTACCGTGATATATCTTCTCATAAGTGTAAACTATAATTAGAGTGACATTCATTCCATCTTAACATGGAGTTTTTGAACTTACATAATTCTTCTTTAGAATCATTACCATATTTCTCAATAGAGCTCCTATCATAGAGTTCACAGCTACCGCACACACCCGAAATATATAATTTATAAGAATTGGATAATTCTAAGACCTTCTTCCAAGAAAGCGCATCATTTCTACGATGTGGCAAAACGTGACGAAACAGATCAGTAAAAACCGAACCAGGAATAGGTTTATATTTAAAGTACTCGACGAAACGATCATCAGCCTTGTTTATGTCATAAATACGATGCTGGCATCCAAGAAGATTTCGCAAAACAAAACTGTTAATATATTCCAATGATCCTGGCCCATTCACAAATAGATCTATATAATAACCTGCTACTTCCATAGCAAAATGAGCAGTTGTTATGAAATCATCGTGTACTGTATATATAGGTACACCTTCGTTTGTAGCATTATTGATCATATAAAATGCTATATTAGCGTCTTTCTGATGAATGGAATTTGCAAAAATCGCAGCTGTAGTCTTTTTTCGATCACGTTCATGAGTGGGAATTCGTAGTGTGACTTGGCGCCGTTTCTTGTTGAAACGATCATATACCCATATATTGACAGCTTTCGATTTCATATAGTCCTGTATTGTTGTTAATACAGGCGTAGAAGAGTAGGCGGGTCTCCCCAAAGTGGACTAATCCATAGAAACTTTGAAGAAGGACCAGCAAGAGCAAGGAGAAAATCCGTTTCCTAAGGATCACACTGGACTGCCCTCCTTCCAAAAAGAATGAGAGTGCGTGGTACCCGCCTTGTTTAAAAGCCAGGCGGAACCCCCACTTCGCCAGCCCCTGATCGAGGAAGTACCCCAAATCAATGATGAAGTGGGCATAATCCAGAGGCAAAAAAAAGACACCCTCTCGAAACAAAGACTGTGGCGGATGTCATCGGTTTAAACCCAAGTAGCTGTGGCCGAGGAGGGTTGGTAGTGGCGTCATGATCAAAGAAGTTTATATACACTCTGCATCTCCCGGAGTAGCGTATCACCCCTTGTTAGCATTCCCCGCTCTCCGAAGATTGAGGAACAAGGTCTTCTTTTTTGAGAAAACGAGGGTCCTAATTAGCGGATAGGGCCACGAAGGGAAGAACGACTTGAGCTTGAGGATCACAACGAACTATATGCTTATCCGGTGGATGCGCGTCTTGGACTGTTCGTCCTCTAATTAGAAATATCGTAAGAGAGGAAAGATCGGAACGCGAATAACTTAGCGCAAAAGCCATAACTTTTTGATTTTATCCTTTGAATTCCTCCTCCTTTGAGGACTGCAAGTATCATGATCACGAAATGCCAGTTATCTCGCAGCGCGCGGTACTTTGTCTTCAGGTTTTTAATCCTTTTGGCCTTTTTTTTACTATTTTATTGTCTCTGTCTGCAACTTGGTTACCTTTCATTTTATTCTGCCTGCTTTTGGAAGATATCGGGGAGAGCCATATTGTTTTCTTGCTTGCGGTTCAAGATGGGTCCGCTCTTTTCTGTGGGATTATTCATAATAGCTTTCTCTCTGTATGATAGCCTGGATCTCGGGAAACACGTGAACCCTGGAGGCACAGAGGGTTTCTCTGGTGCTGGAAAGGCAGATCCATCAGCGTCAACCTCCCAAGACGCTTCTAGCAGGAGCGAACGTCCATTAGAAGTTTCCCAAGAGGAACTGTGGAGGGAGGTGGACCGTATGAGATCCGAAAGAAACGTTGTTGGGGATTCCGGCTGGACGTCGGAGTGGGTCACCAGCCGGGAGAACCGGCTGGGGGATCTCATTAATGAATTGAGGGTCAGAGAACGCATGCACCGTCTCGCGCCCTACCGGCTTCAAGCCGTGGTGGATTATTTGGAAAGCAAGTATTCCGTCGAGGCCTTGGACGAGATCATCCGAGATGTCAAAGAGAAGGGAGTGGGGAGCTCCTTCTATAACGAATCGAAGATAGATCGTGATCTCCCTAAGGAAGGGGCATTGAAAGCCTCCGTGGGCGATGTCCACAAGAAGGATTGAAGTCCCCGAAAGCTTCCCTCTTTTCTTTCTCCCTTTCTTTCCGTTGGTCAACAACCAACAAAAGTGCTCGTTTCGTTCTTCACTACTCGTACAGGAAGGCCTCTCTTTCTGTATGGGGGGAATCCTTTATTCTCAATCAAGATGCCTCAACTGGATAAATTCACTTATTTCACACAATTCTTCTGGTCATGCCTTTTCCTCTTTACTTTCTATATTGCCATATGCAATGATGGAGATGGACTACTTGGGATCAGCAGAATTCTAAAACTACGTAACCAACTGCTTTCACACCGTACGAACAACATCCAGAGCAAGGACCCCAACAGTTTGGAAGATATCTTGAGAAAAGGTTTTAGCACCGGTCTATCCTATATGTACTCCAGTTTATTCGAAGTCTCCCAATGGTGTAAGGCCGTCGACTTATTGGGAAAAAGGAGGAAGATCACTTTGATCTCTTGTTTCGGAGAAATCAGTGGCTCACGAGGAATGGAAAGGAACATATTATATTTGATCTCGAAGTCCTCATATAGCACTTCTTCCAATCCTGGATGGGGGATCACTTGTAGGAATGACATAATGCTAATCCATGTTCCACACGGCCAAGGAAGCATCGGTTTTTAATCTCATTATGACTTGGTCGTTCAGAAGAGATTCTTTCTCGATCAGAATAGTGGAATGGAGGGCACTACAAGAAAGATATACTCCTTTTCAAATCGCCCCGCGAAGACAGACGTTCAGAAAGGTTCTCGAGATTCTCAATCGCTCTTTTTTTAGTGGGGAGGAATAGTACGGGAAGGGAGCGAGACCAAGCCGAGCCACTAGTAGAGTAAGCCCTTCCCACGTGTCAAAATGAATTGCAGCCTCAACCAGAGAGATCAACCTGCGCCTTTGATGTTAGGCCCCGGCGGAAAGTTTTCCGAAACCGAACTGAATGGAATTGTTACTTTCCAAAAATGCTTTCTGAAAAGAAAGAAGGTCCATTTTCCCACGTAGTTCGTCGGTCAAACCAACAATTCTCTTCTCAAAGTAATAGGGAGATCCTTTTCTAGTTAGACTTCTTGCAATGAAAGAACCATCCCTTCCTATTTGTTTGTCCTGTCAGATAGAAAGAGAGACCCCAAAGAGCCTTCTTTACCACTTTAGGGGGCGGGGGTGAAGGGGGGGTTTACATGCAACCGAGGCAAAGTTGTTTATGATTGAATCTCAGAGGCACTCTTATCATTTGGTAGATCCAAGTCCATGGCCTATTTCGGGTTCACTCGGAGCTTTGGCAACCACCGTAGGAGGTGTGATGTACAAACGGGTCTTTCAATAGTAGGCGGCATCCCCTCTTAGTTTTAAGTAAGCGGAACCATTCCGTTTTGGTTCTTCTCCACATTCTTACCGGGCTATCCAGGAATTTTCCTATGATTTTAGAAACTGAAATTTCGATATAGAAGGATCTCCTTATTTCTGAATAGATTATAGCATCATTTTCTTTCAAAGATATGAAATTACCTTGGGAAACTTGAAAAGAAGTAATGCTGACTATTACATTATTCACACAAAGCCTTCGATGACTTATCGACTGCCTTGCTTAAGGAAGAGTTTCACTAAAATGGAGACGAACCGGAATAACGTCCGATCTTGTTTCTGGATTGAGTGGAAAGGGATATATGAATTTCGTTCTGTTCCTCTATGCATCTTTGTGATGGGTAAATCTCTATGAAAAAAGGGCAACTTTCGTGTAGTTTGTAATTAGATGTAACTATTCAGATTTTTTCGAGAATAAATCATTCTCTTAATAGATCTCATCTTGTTCCTCAATCTTCAAAGAATGCGGAGTTGTATTATTGTAAAGTTCCCTGTTCTAAACATTTCCTTCAAGTAGACGACAAGTTTTAAATTTGAATGAAGGCATTCCTCCCTCACATGCATTTGCAACAGATTCTTACTAAGACCGGTAATCCCCATAGACACGGCCATTCTCGGCATCTTTACTGTTTCCCCTCTTCTCAAAGCCCTTCAAGAGGAAGATGAATGTCAATGTGCCATTTTATTCTTTCCCCGTGATACTATTGGCTTACTCTTCTTTTCCTTCGACGAGGATACCTTAGTTCTAATCGTTTGAGGAAAGTCGGCATTCTTAGTTGAAAGGAAAGGACTTCTACCATGAATGGACTCTTTGCCTTGGGGAAATCACTTCCTTGGCTTACTAATGACCATTTCGAGAAGAACCTATTTGAAGTCTAATGCCACATCTGACTCAACAGCTCCTTCTTCCTCTAAGAACTTGACTTTGATTCCTGCCTCCACTACTGGTGTGTCTTCTGCCGTTCTTAGTGATTCACTCATCGAATCTTCACCCCTGTCAGAGGCTACGGCTTTGCAGTCCTACACCACTGCATCTGGTTCGTTGTCCTTTGTGAACCCGAAACCATTGTTGCCCTCTTATTAGGTTCATGGACCGACTGCAGGACCCTCGGCATCTATTCCACAGCCCTCCAGTCATGTTTTCATGCCTTCCCCACAGGTATATACCACGGTTCCCTCTGCTGCCTTCTCACCGTTATACACCATGTCTTCCAATGCATCTCCTCAATCTTTCCCTTCCACCTACCAGAACCCATCATCCTTCTCACCTGCGCCCCTTCTTGCTGCACCCATCTCGTATCCATAAAGCTAGACTGACGCAACTATCTTCTCTGGAAATCGCAGTTTGAACCTATACTCATCAGTAATGATTTAATGGGCTATGTGTAGGGGACCTTTCCATGTTCCCCTCAATTCATCAGTGATGCCGAAGGAAGGGCTCATCTCAACCCCGCTTATAGTGCTTGGGTGAGAACGGATCAAAGTGTTCGCTCTTGGTTGAATGCGACACTCTCAGTGGACATGTTGACGGAAGTCTACAATAGAATATGAAAACAAAACATATATGGATGTTTGGATGGCTTTAGAGCAAAGATTTGTTGATCAGTCCACGGCTAAAGAAATGAAATTGAAGTTCGATATTCAGAATAACAGGAAAGGTAACAAGCCTATGGATGCCTATTTACGGGAACTGAAGTCTATGGTTGATGCCTTGGCTGCTATCAACTCTCTTCTATGTCCCCAAAGGATATAGTTTTCACTACAAAGCCCTTTGAATATGAAGCTTTTGTTACAAGCATCTCCGACTCTAAGACTGTTCCATCGTTTGAGGAGCTGCGGACTAAGGTCCTTAACCAAGAATCGCGTCTTCATCGCATACAAGCTGCACAACACAGTGAGCAGCAATCAGCCTTTGTGTCTCAGACTTCAGCTGCTTCTGATAATCGTTCCTCTCGCTCCAACTACAATGGAGCTCGCAACAACAATGGGCGAAATCAACAACTGATTCTCCGCATTGCTCTTCCAAGCCCTTATTCCCAAGTTACCTTAACTAGTTCTCCGCACCTGTCTGTAACGGACCCTCTGCCTTTAGCTACAAATAAAGACTCTCAAGAATTATGGGACTGTCTTAGAGGCCTGAATCCTTTGGATAGTGGTCAGGAAGATACCTTTAACCCCTGAACACACTGGCAGATCACCTGGCAGTGCTTGGCCTTTGATGGCTTTGATAGTCTTGAAAACAATGTAGTATTCCGCCAGGAGCATTTGCCACCTTGCTATCCCCCCAGAGAGAGAGGCTTTCTCGAATATTTATTTCAGTGCGCCCATGCGAGCGATGAGCCAAGTTGCGTGATAAAGCATGTACTGCCAGAGCAGCCCAAGCGAATGCGCAGCACGTCCGTTCTAGTGCTGAATATCTGTTCTCGTAATCCGTGAACTTCTTTCTCAGTTAGTTCGTGGGATCGGCATCTCCTGAATGGCTTTCACCTTGTCGGGATACATCTCACTCATCTCCTATCCCTTTCATTCTCTTTCTGTTGCCTAGGCTTATCTATTCTCTCGGATCCCTGGGACTGATGGATAAGGAGGAGACATCCCATTCGGTTACACAATTGAGCTATAGCCTGTTTTACCAGACTCTTATGGAATACGCTCTCGAGACTGAAGTAAAAGAGACCTCATCCCATTCATGTCCTGTTCGAGTGTTGGACTTTAGGTCGAGAATATCGTAAGAGAAGTTAGACTTGGATCCTTCCGTTGAAAGAATTTGCCTAGGAGCGTTCCGTAGAAAGACTACCAGCTTTTCAAGATAGAGTTGATACCATATGAGAATCGGTAGGTGATGTATCCTCTATTACAGTAGGCTGTAACCTCTATTCAAGTGGGCAGTTCTAGGCTCTCTCCTCTATGACAATAGTAAAAGCTTGACTGTTAAGGAGAGGAATGAAAGAGCTAGAGCTCGGGAGAGGCTGGATGGAATGAATTGGCTCAGCCTAAGGGCCTTGAGCCAGAGGTCATACTGATCCTGTCCTTTCAATAAGAAATAGTTAAGACGCACACAAGAGAAGGAGACCCAAGCGCAGCCAACCTACCTTTAATACGAAATCCACCACACTTTGAAAGTGTTTAGATTCTATTAGTGTGCAGTGAGTGAATAGCTAAAAGAATAGAGTGACCATCTTTGAATATCTAATATAAAGTAGTATAGTAAGATAAACATGGATATAACGAATATCTGGCTCTCGTCGAATTAGAAGAACTTTGAACGCAATTCCTCTTACTTTTACTCGAGCTTTGGATATGAGACCTGTAAGAAAGTCTATTACCAGTACCTGGAGTTGGTCTCCCATTAATACTTTATCGTGAATCACCTTCTCTCTGTGATCCTCGTTGCTTACTTCTTATGCTTATTTGTTATTTCAATGCATCTGGGAATCAAAAAGAAGTAACTTGCCGGCCCTCTTCCTTTACGTCCTTCACCCAGCTAGGCAAACCCAGCCCAGCTCAGTCGTGCAAGTTCACGTTGGATTACAAAATCTTGAGTAATGATCGAAATTGAATGTCTTTAGTAAAAAAACAACAAAAGCTGTCCTTGCCATTGAAAAGAGTGCCATGGCCTAAATAAAGTCATCCAAGCCTTTACGCCGTGGATTTGATGCCATCTTTCGTCATCCCCTTGATCAACTGTCCCTAAAGCAAAGAGCCAATGCCAGCTACTCTTTTAAGCCATAAAGCAAGGGGCTAACCGGTTATTAACTCCTCCCGTCTCGTGACGCTTCTTCCTTCCCACTATAAAGGGAATAAAAGGACACCAGTTCGTAAGCTTTCCCAGAGCTTCCTTCACTCACTAACAATCCTAATCCACTTAGTCGATTAGCTGTTGGTCTTGTTCACTTAGCTTAGTGTTAGGGTTTTGAGGCTAGCCCCTTGTTCCCTTAGTGCTTAGACCTTAGCCTACTAGCTAATAGATTAACTACAATCCCACTTCAAAGCAAGAAATCTCAATACTCTTCCAGGTGGTGGACCCAAAGCAAGCTTCACCCATATAACCTTAAGCGGGATAGGTGGGAGTAGAGATAGTGGATCTAATTTCCCTAGTATTATCCTACTGACCCATACCTTTCTCGACCGAAGCCATAAGTAGTAGTTTAACGCTTGATTAAAGCGGCAGTTACCAGGAAAGAAGATCTGAATTGGGGCTCGGGGTCACGTATAATAAGATTCGAAATCTCTACTGGTTGTTTCGATCCACTAAGTCACGAGTACAAACGTGGCTTTCTATCTTCCATACCAGCTCATCCTTCAAAACCTCTAACCCTTGCAAGATGCTCTTCCAAGATTGAGAAGTCGCCTATCCAACTAGCGAAACAGCCCTGACATTTCTTCAATGCATCTCCTTTCAGATTCTTCTATGTCAACCTAGCATTTCGAAATGAACAACTCCAACCAAACTAGCAATTGGACAGGTCCTAGCTTACTAAGTAAATCGGCTACATTCTCCCAGAAATAAAGAGGGATGCCAGATGTAGAACCCGCTATCGAAGAAGACAACTCCCATCTAGGTCAATGGAAGTCAATCAATCTTGAAAACAGAGAAGAAAGCAGCATCCCGCTCAATGCAAGTAGGGAGAACCCGTTCTTTATCTTGTTTCATCAGCAAATGTGGCAAACGGTGGTCTTATCCTCTTTTACTTATACAAACAAGATATCTGCTAAAGTAAAGGCGAGTAAATAAGAAAAAATGTTTATGAAAGCAAGTCCCATCGAGTGGAGTCAAGGCATGCCTTAAGGTAGCGACTGACTCTTTTAGGTGAGATGGTTCAATAGTAAATTAGATAAAGGCTCTTGCTACTTCCCACCGGGGGGGGGGGGAGGAAATTCAATAGTGTAGATAAGGAAGTGGCTATTCTTGTTTGTTCATGACTCCGCCGCGCTCTTATTTCATGGAATAAGCGCCTTTTCTCTTACAGATAAAAGAAATAGGTTTCTTCCGGCTAGCTCGAAGGGAAGGAAAGAGTGTTATAAGAGAAAGAGTGCCTCGAGAATCTTTTTTATTTTTACTAAAAGCATAGGAAGCATTCGATGCATCATAAAAAAAGTGCAGCTGCCAGAGCCCCTTACCAGCGGGGGTCCCAAGATATTCTATGATCAAAGGCTTTATGGTTGTCACAAACTGGATTCGAACCAACACCTCTGGGAGCAAAAGAGAGGCCCAGCGAACTACCATTCATTCTGATCGCGAATTTGTTTACCCGGTTCCCCTCGCGGCTAAAGGGTACATCCGAGTCTGGTCTCATGGACCTACTTACCTTGCTTGTAGACCAGCTGCAAAGCGCTAACCATGTTCATATTGTTTGATGCTACCAAGACGATATATCACTAATCGCTCTGGTATCTTTACAAACTTGATAAAGCTTTCGTCTCAATTCATACTTAGCCGCGAGCAATCTACGTTTGTGATCTCGTATATTTTGCTTCTCCGACATCTTACTGACTTTCCCCCTCATCTTTTTGAAAAAAGCCGCTCCACGGTGGTAAAGTCTCATCTTGTGTGTTGGCCGAAGTTACAATAGTGACATCGAACCCTCGAATATGTTTGAAGATCTTGAAATGATCTTCCAGTTCCGGGGAGAATTCGCAAAACTCCATTTCCATCAAGAATTGAATGACATTTTCCCGATTTTCGACCGGAAAAATCTAACGAGAGACATTACTGCGGAGATTCTTAACCAAAAAATGAGACAATTCCATGCCCTCGGAGAGTGCTTTGCCGGCTAGTAACTACAATCGCTTTTTTTTCTTATTTGACCCCAAGAATGGATTGGATCGAAACGACTTTCCTGTCGAAGCCCTTTGTGTCTGTATTAATTTCTGACCGCACGGAATCTCCATAGCCAATTTTAACATTTTTGATTAGAAATCATAAGGTGTTGCCTTTGGTGCTACTCTTATTTTACACGATCCAGGAACTTTCATAACGTTGGCGTGATTCGGTTTGAGCAACGGATCCTGACGTGATACATCTTCGTAATGAAAATTGAGTGTAAACATTATTTTTTTTTATTTCCCAGTATCGATAGAATGAGCAAATTGCACACCTCTGTGATTGTGCTTTTAGGGTTAATCCCGAATCTACCATAGAGTGAATTCATAAGGATCTTGTACACATAGGACAAAGATAATGGTATTTTCATTTTGATAATCCGCTAGTCTTCCTAATAAAAGAAGTCAAATATGTTTTAGTTACTGCAACAACCTTCATTATAAGAGTTTCCGCTTTGAAAGTGAGGCATATCAGTGGTTTACGGATATCTTACTATAAGTTCTTTCTAATAAAGCAAAGTCTTTTGAAATCACTCAGAATGCTAAAGGACCCTTTCACTTTCTAGCTAATAGAATAGGAATCTGTGAATTTATAAATAAAAAAGCCTTTGACCCATTCTCCAAATCTTGTTCAGTTCCATCCAAGCTCGGTTTTGTGTGAATCTTCGTAGAAGAAGAAGAAGCGGTTCACCAGCCACTACAGGATCCCACCAAATCATTAAACCTGGCAGCAGCTCGCTCTTTGATCAATGATTTACCGGTCACTAGATCCATGAAGAATCTAAAAAAATCTTCTTTTTGATCAGTGATTCGCTGGCCACTAGATCTAGGGATCCCACCTTATTCTCAAACCTGGTGGCTCGGTTGATTGAAACTCCTTTAGGCTTATCCTGCATACTCATTCTGGCGGTCGCAAGTCCTGCATCCACCAAGAACATTTCTTCCTTTAAACGTCAAACTTCAGATTTTAAGGCCTTTGCACTGCATCAAAAAAAACTTGAATTAGATCTACGAAATGATCGACTCAAATAGATGGTCATCATAAGCTATTTCTTTTCCTCCTCTTCCAGTGCTATTAATCAAAAGGACATCATGGACCAAGATCCAAAGGGATCAATCTTTTACACGGATGTATCATACTCTCTCAACCAAGTCATCATAAGAAAAGATTGAAAAATCTTTTCGAAGTGTTATAAAGAGGGAAGGCGCGCTACAACTAACATAACAGCCTCTTCCTTGCCCCCCTAAGAATCTAAGGGTGATGAATTAAGGGGAACATAGAAAGGTCCCATACACATAGCCCATTAAATCATTACTAATGAGTATAAGGTTTAAACTGCGATATTCCAAAGAAGATAGTGTCCATCCAGTCTAGCTTATGTATACGAGAATGGGTTCAGTCAGAGGGGCGCAAGTGAGAAGTATTACGGGTTCTGGTAGGTGGAAGGGAAAGATTGAGGAGATGCATTTATCATGTAACATAAGCGTTGTTCTTTTCTTTATAGGCCTCCACAGGGCTTTCCGAAGCTGAGCGAATGGTAGACAATCCGTTAACCTTAGTGAGGCTCGGTCCCTTGATTTATTAACTGACATCTTTCTTTTCTTAACTTACTCTTTCTAACACTTACATCTCGACGTTAGCTCAGCGGGTGACGAATCAGAGGGGTAATCTAATTTAAGACTCAGCGCTTGCCTCTCCCCTTCCTTTAAATAGTATGTAATGTGTGTGTTTTTGGCGACTAACGCCATGTGTTACCTAAAGCAGACAATTTAATGTCCTAGCAGCTACAGCTAGCAGAGATGAAAGTCCCTCTGTTCACAGTAATCGCCTTAAGGTTTCGGTGTTAGATGTCGTCTATATTCATATCCCAATAAATGAAGGTGAGACGTAGCAGGCGTGATTACTTGCCTAACCTGACCATCAGGAATAGCGAGATCGCTGGCCTTGAACTACGAACTACTAGTTTAGAAGCCTATCCTGGCCTAACTAGCTTGTTAAAACAACATTATCGGACCTCTACCACCTTGTAGATTCACTGAAACTATGCAATACAATCTTTCGCTTTTTACGATCAGCCATTACTTTCATAACAGAAATACCATAATACATAAAAGTATGCATATAACCATTGTCAACCAAACAAGAAAGAGAAACATCACCCCTAGTAATAGATAGTGCATAATTGCCATTGTTTAAAACAATAACTAGTATGCTAGGAAGAATTAAATCAAAACTTTCAATAGCTTCAACAGTTTCATACATCCCATTGCCTACGTACAAATTCAAAGCTCTATGTTTTAGCGTCCTCCTCCTAAAACCTTGTGTTGTATTGCCCTTTTGCCTCTTCTCAGTTCAACCCCTTCTTCCTCGGGTTGACCTTGTCTCTCATCTTGGAGATCATTGTCATCTTGTTGTCTATTTTCTTGGACAACTTTGTCATCTATTCTAGACGAGCGTCTAATTTTCTTCGTTAAACATGGAAATATATTTTCAAAAAAGGAAGCATTCCTTGATTCCATTATTGTATTCTTTTGTATATCTGGATTTTTTGAGTCATGTACGATGAAACGACAAGCACTGCTATTCTTAGTATATCCAATGAATATACAATCCACAGATTTAGGTCCAATCTTTTGGGCCTTGGGTGTCAGCACAACTACCTTGGCTAGCCACCCCCACACTCGTAAGTACTGATATGATGGTTTTCTTCCCATCCACAGTTCATAAGGGGTCTCTTCTTTTTTCTTATGATGTATCTTATTTGAAAGATAAGTAGCCGTTAGAATGGCTTCCCCCACATGTCCTGGCTTAAACCAGAACTTATCAACATGGCATTAACAGTTTCTTTCAAGGTATGGTTCTTCCTTTCGGCAATACCGTTTTGCTGAGGTGAATATGGAGCAGTGAACTTGTGTCTGATTCCATGTTTCACACATAGATCGGTGAATGGAGACACGTATTCACCTCCTCTATCACTTCTTACAACCTTGATTTTCTTACCAAGTTTATTCTCAACTTCATTTTTGTATAGAACAAACTTGTCTATAGCGTCATCTTTACTTTTCAACAAGTAAACGTAGCAATACTTTGTACAATCATCACTAAATGTGATAAAGTACTTATTGCCACCTTTTGTATGTAGTGATTTCAAATCACATATGTCTGTGTGTATCATATCAAGTGGTTCGGTTTTTTGTTCAACCGATTTGAAAGATGATCTTGTAAGTTTGGCTTCGACACAAGTTTCACATGTATTTTTAGAATCAATATGAAAATTTGGTATGCTATTAAATTTAATCAAACAACGCATTGAATTAAAATTTACATGTCCAAGAGGACCATGCCACACATTAGAAGATGCAACCAAGTAAGCAGAAGAATTCATTTTATTGATATCATTTATAACAACCATTACATTGAGCTTAAACATACCATTCATGACATATTTCTTACCAACATACATTTGATTCTTAGAAAGAACAAACTTATAAGACTAAAAAACAAGACGAAAACCAAACATGTTTAACAGTCAACCGTACATAAGATTCTTTCGAATCTCCAAAACATACAAGACATTAGTTAACTTGAGCTCTTTCTCAGATATCATCTTCAAAATAACATCTCCTTGCCCTTGATATCCGTAGTTGCGAAGTTGCCCATGTACAACTTCTTTCCATTGTCAATCGCTCTAAAAGATTTAAACATACTCTTATCAGCACACACATGACGGGTTACCCAGTATCAACCCACCAACCACAGTTGTTAGAACCTACCAAGTTAACTCATGGCAATGGCGTCAGACACCATAGCAATCATGTCCATATTATCATTCACCATGTTATCCTAGCGTAGAGTCACCTGCTTCGGCATCTTGCAATTAGCAGCACGCTGACCTGGTTGTCACAGTTTTAGCAAGTCCCTTGGAACTTTTGTTTCACAATTCCAGCTTTAGGAGCAAGGTACACAGCCTTCCCTTTGCTTTTCTTTTCATTCTTCCTTTTGTCTTTGCCTTTTCCTTTGGAATTAGACTTTGAAGATGACCCAGCATGCTCAACCATATTATCCTTGGCAAAGTCAGGTGTATAAGTGTTTTTTTAAGGGCTAGTTGTTTGTCCTCTTCATACGAAGTACGAACAATGAAATGATTGGTGTATTTTTTATACACTTTTTCGGGGTTATTTAACCCTCTAAATCATGCAAATATGCCCAAAATACATGCTTAATCATTTGTTTTCTTGTTTTTAGAATTTGGATTGCATTTAGAGGAAATACATATTACTTGGACTTGATTTAGGAAGAAACAGACAAGATTACAACTCTACACAAAATTTTATATCAAGAGGGCATACAGTTCGTGGAGACGGCGTCACAATTCCTTGTGACGCCATCAGATGTTCCAAGAGACGGCGTCGGAGTACTTGGCAACGGTGTCTGAGTTTCCGTCATTAAAAAGCCCAAAGAAGATTCTACAGGTTGACAAAATCGCAATTAACAAGCGACGCTGTCGTGATTAATTTCCTATATATACAACTTTAGTTTTTAGGTTAAAAGTGTGAAAACTTTTGGGGAACGATTTTGTACTTAAAGCAGCAGCTTTTAGATGAATTTTAGGGTTTCAAACCCCTATTGTACTCATCATTAATCTATGTTTTATTGAAGTGAAGTTCTTTTATCCCTTTAATCTTTCGATATGTCTGTGTATTGTTTGATTAATTGTTCTTCGCTTTCAATTAATATGTTAGGCTAAATTTATTAGTGTTTGCTTATGATTGCATGAAACTTAGTTTGTAATTTCTTTTAATATTGCTTCTTGTTGGTGGTGTGCATGTTAGGCTCTAGAAAACTAGCTTTTATTAAACGCGAAGACGTTTAGGGAAATGTGATTGTGTAGAAAGGATACATTTTCAATAGTCTTTATACTACCTTGCTTTCATGGGGTTGATCACCTTTTAAGTGTTTTATTGCGTGTAATATTCCATTAGGAGTCTTGTAATAGTCTTCATACTACCTTACTTGTTGTTTTCCTTACTGTTATTACATAGATAGCGGGATCGCGTAATTCACTTATGAATTAGGAAATACTA
>BQNB010133095.1:0-18521 GCA_026074375.1 Tanacetum coccineum
AGGCTTGGTAAAGGATCAAACCTCCACCGCTATGTGCAAGTATTATTCATTACTATCTAAGAGGTCTTTTAAAGGGTTGTGGTAACATATAATGAAAACAGAAACGGATGGGATACATTTGGGTGGCTTTGGGTAAATTTGGAGTGGAAAGGTTAGCTAATAATTTACACGAATACACTTTGGTATGGTTGCTAAGCCAAAACTCAGACGAAGATATACAAACTCTACACAACTCTACATCAATCTCTTTCTTTTTCTTTTCTCATTTTTTTAATAACATAATACATCACATGGGGTTTATAATACGTACCCCTACACCTGAGCTTTTACATGCTCGATATGTACAATCTATCTAGTGACCCGATTTGAGGTGGATCAAAATAACATGGAGATCATTTGAAAAAACATATGGGGGTATTAACTTAACTTTTCTTCCCCATTCTTCGGCGAAATAAATACTACCATGGATCCTAATCGTCCCAAAATAGTATTTACAATGATAAGGACTTAGCAACTGTGTACTTAAATATTTAACTTGGGTTAAACACAATAATGTACTAAAAATGAGTACATACAAGGTAGGCTAAGGCTTTTTGGGTGTAATGATTGGTTTAAGGGTGACAATGCTCTTCATTAATAGTCTGGATTAACCAAAAAATTACGAGAACCGTGAAAAAGGATAGGCTTAGAGGGTTGTACTAGGGGTATCCTGCACTAATAATAGTGCATGGCAAGGTGTGGGATATTAAATGATCGGTGTGAACTATCATCAATAATTACTAGGTTAAAAACATGGGTTAATCCTAAAAAGCCTCTTATCAAGCAAATGTCTCATACTTACTATGGGGCGGTCTCTGGGATGCCTCACAATAACAAGTTCCAGAATTTAAATGATATCGGTAACACACAGATAAATTAATACCGAATCTCAATGCACCCGAAAAGGCGACGAACAGACCACGACGTACAACATCAGAGTACACGTACACATCCGTAATGACAGAATAGACACATGTGACTGCTCACTCCTTAACTCGAGAAAGCTAAAGGTATAAACTATATTAGGCATCAATAATAGATACCCGAATTTCTAAAGATCTAAAGGCGAACCTCACATTTTTTGGTGTAATTCTGAGGGTTATTGTGCTGGTCATATAAATTCCTATCTATAAGATGCTATTAATACTAGGTTTTCGTCGGTATGTGTCATTAAAAATTTTAAATTTGGGTAAAAATCACCTTTTATGCTACGTTTTGATATATTACCCATCATTTTAAGGACAAGGCAAATGGCAAATGAAAGAATAGTTTCTAAGGCTTATTTCCCCCCTACACTTAAGTTGAAAATTGTCCCTAATGTTCTATAGAAGTACCCATAAAAATGAATAAAAGGAAAAGAAACTAGTACTCCCCTGGTTTGCTCAATAATAGAGAAGAAACATGCAAAAACTGGTTAAATCGTCCTCCAAGAATCATTCGATGAAACTTACTAAGAACTTCCAAGCTTCTTCTCATCAAATATAACCTGTAATCAAAGACAAAGACAACTACACCAAGCATAAAATGTGCGATAGACAAATAAACAACATGAATTTAGGGTTGACTCGATAAAGCAGTAAAGATAAGATGAGAGAATTGTTAAACTCATTAGGTTTTACAAGTTTATAGCAGAAGAATACATATATTAAATGTTATGCAAGTTTTATTTTCAAAAATAATTAAAAACTTTAAGTTTTCTAGACCTGGGCGTTTGACGCCGTTAGGGTTTTTGTGACCCCGTCATAGGTGTCATGGTGACGGCGCCGCGTGTAAATCGTGACGCCGTCTCCACGTTCTGTGAAAATGAAATTTTTGTTTTTTGATGAAAAAATTCCTACACTTGATTCCATAAGTTAATTCCTGTACAAATAGCTGCATAAAACCTGAGATTTAACAATTCAATCATATGAGTCGAAACTGACGTGAATTAATCTAAACAATTTATTTAACATGCTTGAACTTGGCTCAAGAGCCTAATAAATTCCCCTACACTTATTATTTGTAAAATACCTTTGATTGAAATTAAGACGAGGTTAATGAAAAACAAAGCATGATTACAAGATAGTTCAAACATAATAAAACAAACTATGAAGAAATAAAACACATGTGACACTCCTAATTACGGGAAAAGTAAATTGGGTTGCCTCCTAAGAAGCGCTTTTCTTTATTAATGAGTCTTGTAGCTAGACTCGAAGTTACACGTCCTTACTTTGTTTTGTGAATGCTCACGTGCCCACGAATGAGCCATTCCTTCATACTTTCATTCACTTGGTATTCTGGACCTAGGTTTAAGCAGTTTTTGTACATAAACTTATTCTTTTCATGAGGGTGCCTAAGTCCATTCATCAAATTGTTTTAGCTAAGTTCTAACAGTGGTAGGACCTTACTCCAGTTAAAGTTCTTGAGCCTAGGTATTGTACGTGGCAACCTATATTTGTATGTGTCGAAGATCTTAGTGAACGAGACCAATCCCTTAGCGACATCATATTTGAGCTTAGTGATTTTTCTAAAGGGTCTGCCCATCAAGACTTCAGCCATGTCACTCATAATAAATTCTCCTATGTCTTCTAATACAACAAAATACATGATATAGGTAAAACTACCTACAAACACATAGACATCCCTAACAATGGCAACTAGGTTCCTTCATGTTCCCTCTTGTCCATCTACCATTATTGTATTATAGGCTTTACACGAGATAATATTCATTGGTAGAAAAGGGTCGAGATAGGCAGTAAACTTCCTAAAGCCTATCATACATTCAAATGCAAGGTCATCCCTATCAAAACCATTAGTTATTCTTTCTCAGCGTAGTGTTCCTGCGCTTTCATACACACTTAACTCATTAAGAACTTCCTCATCATCCGAGTCATTATCTGAGTGAGGAAAGGGAGAGACAAGAGGTGTATCTACCGCTTCATCATTGGACTTGAGGTTATTCATATTGGTCTCATTAGGTTGATTGGCGAAGTTGTTAAGAAATTGTTTAATACTCTCTAGGCGAGAGTTAACGAAGGCCGAAATCACATGTAGCTCATAGAGCTCTTGGTTAATTCGTGCGCACAGCACAGCTGGTAGGACAGGACGATTGTTGGTAGGTGGTGGATTCGCGTTCTCCATGATGAAGAATGGAACAGTCAATGGGAATTACAAACAAACACAAAAAGAAGAGATAAACTACAAGAAAGCTAATATGCGGAAATAAAGTCTCACTTGAAAGGATTCAAGCGAGTAGAACTAAGCTAAACTATGATCAAAACCTAACTATTCCCTAGGCGCTTGCCAAAAACTTGTTGCGGTCGCCGTTAGGACATCTTACAATGAAGTTTTACAACTCCCTAGCAGAGTACCTAATCGTTGTAGTAGTAGTATAGACAAGACTCGGGGGTTGTTATCGTT
Source organism: Tanacetum coccineum (assembly GCA_026074375.1). Taxonomy (NCBI): domain Eukaryota; kingdom Viridiplantae; phylum Streptophyta; class Magnoliopsida; order Asterales; family Asteraceae; genus Tanacetum; species Tanacetum coccineum. The sequence goes on from BQNB010133095.1 coordinate 3,439, forward strand.
CACTCATGGAATAAGTGGGAAGGATTAGATAACGCTGCCCAACAAAATTCTATAAGGTTGAGAGAAAGATTATGTTGTATTTTGTGTTTTCCAGAAAGCCAATAAATAATATATTGAGAATATTGTTTGTTTTTAGCTATTAAACTAGAATATTCAATCTACGCTGCTAGGTGAAAAACAATAATAATAAAAGATTGTGTTTATTTAATCATGTATTACTCCCTAGATTGCTTCTCCTAGTGTTGTTGCTTTGTCACACTTGTGATGATCTATGTAATTATTTCCTAAGTCATGAACGAATTACACGAACCCGCCGTCTATTTAAAATTCCGTTAAGGCAGCGCACATGTAAGGTAGTGTGAAGACTATTACAAGGCCCCTAAGAGTATATTAAATGCATGTGAAATATATTAAGAGTAGATCAACCATATAAGGGGCAAGGTAGTATAAAGACTGTTACCTGATGGTATCCTTTCTACACAATCATGTTTGCCTAGACATATCAACAGCGATACAGACAAAAGTTGGTTTTCTAAGACCTAACATGCATATCCATCACAAGAAGCAACACCACTAAGATCTACATTCTATGTTTCATACAATCATAAATAAACACAATAGGAGGTTTAGCCAAGCATGTTATAGATAAAGCAAGAATAGATAAGAATCACACAACAAGACATATTGAATGATTAAATAAGTCTTACTTGATTAGAACATGAATTGAAAGAAGTACAATAGGGTTTTTAGGCCCTAAAATCGTCCCTAACAGCTGCTAAACGAACTAGGGTTCGTACCCTCTTTTTATTCTAAAGTACACAAACAGAACACTTTCAAAACCCTAAATTCCGGTTTGTATATTTAGTAAAATCGTTGTGACGAAAGCGTCGCGTTTTAATCTTACGCCGTCATGAAAGAGAATATTCAGATAATGGGCCTGGGTTCGTGTGCTCTGACGTCTCGTGAATCTTATGACGCCGGTGCTTTGGTCTTCGTTATGATGTCATCACGCTGTATCAGTGCACGCCGTCTCCCATCTGAAGTAACCTTATCGTTGCGATTGATGTTGGTGTAGGTCCGTAGTCTTATCCGTTTCTTCTCTAAATGAGCCCAAGTCACGTGTAATTCTTCCAAATGCCTTCCAAATGCGAAATAACGTGAAAAGTGGAACATTAGTACCTATTTTGGGCATAAATGCATGATTTAGGGGGCTAAACGATCCCAAAAAAGTATATAAAATGACACCTCATCATTGTACCGGATTGCATGAAATGGCAATTGCACTTTTTGAGTCATGATACATTGGAATCTTATTGTATCGATATCCATAATCAAGCAGTTGCATTCTCATCTAAATGACTTATGCGCAGCATGCAGACAAAAATACATACTCAGCTTTCACAGTTGACATAGTTGTACAATCCTTCTTTTTCGACGACCAGCTGACTAGCTTGTCTCCTAGAAACTGAAGTCCTCCAAATGTGATTTTATTATCATCAAGGCACCCTGCTATATCTGCATCTTTATACGTAATTAGCTCAAATCCAATACCCTTAGAGTACCACAATCCCTTGTTAATGGACTGTCTAAGGTAACGAAAGATCCTTTTAACCTATTTGAGGTGTTTCACAGTTGGGCGTGCCTGATAACGTGCACATACAAATGTTGCAAATGCAATATCTGGTTGACTTACAGTGAGATGCATGAGTCCTCTAATCATACTACGGTATTTAGTTTGATAAGTTGGAGTACCATGTAAATCTGCATCGATTTTGGCAGTAGCCATTGGTGTCGTAACAATATCACATTTTTCCATCTGGTGTTTTCTAAGAAGCTCCATAGTGTATTGTGATTGGTTTATGAAGATTACAAGAGGGGATTGATGAATCTGAAGTCCTAGAAAGAACTTCATCACACCCATCATGGGTATTGAAAAATGACTCAAACTAAGTGTCACTATATCTATGAAAGACATTAGCAACACAAAATAAAATGCCACTAAAGACCGAAATAGCTACAACAACACAACAAAAAGTGCCACAAAAACCCTTTAGTAGCAGCGCGCTTAGTGACACTTATTTTTCTGCCACTAATTCCCACACCAGCCTTTAGTGGCACTTATTTTGTATATAGTGGCACTTTTTGTGTGTCACTAGATGGCGTTTTTTTGTAGTGTTAGGAAAGTCTGGATCTACAAATCCATCGAGCTGACTTAGAAAAACTTCTTCTTTCAATGGACCATTCAGGAATGCAGTCTTCACATCCATATGGTATATTGTAAAGTTCTTGTGAGTCGTGTAAGCCACGAACATACAAACAGCTTCTAGGCGCGCTAGTGGAGCAAACGACTCCTCAAAATCTATTCCTTCTTGTTGACTATAACCCTTTGCAATGAGATGAGATTTGTTCTGAATAACCGTATTTTCAGCATCCGTCTTGTTTTTCCAAAGCCATTTTACCTTTATTGCATGTACACCTACAGGTAATGAAACAAGTTCCTACACATCTAATCGTTTGAACTGATTAAGTTCATCTTGCATAGATTTGATCCAGCTATGATCAAGTATAGCTTCCTTGATGTTGTTGGGTTCAGTAAGACTCACTGTGAGTGCATACATACACAACTCTGCATCAGTTCAGAATCTATTTCTTTTTTGAACTGTCTTGGAAGGGTCACCAATCACTTATTCAATTAGATGATTCTTAGTCCATTTATCAGTGTAGCAATGTTGTTGATAGAACTCGTGCATGTTTGATGGATCTTGATAGTTTGAATATGACTCAGCTTCTTTGAACTCGGGAATTTCAAAAGAATGCATGATAGTATTCCCATCAAGTTCTGCAACGTCTTCTTGAATTTTTCAACAGAATAAGTTTCCAAGACTAGAATTAATGATTCTTGTATGGTTGGTTCATCTAAAGAAGTTACTATTTGTGGAGCATCACTATCTTCAACAATGATTGAAGACGGTGATGGAGTGTCTTCATCATCAAGAGTATTTGCAACCAAATTATTTGACACTTTGAAAGTACTCAGCGCATAATATTCTTCATACAGAGGACCAAACAAGTTATCCAAGTCTTGTTGTGACGGTATTTCATTCATTTCTTTTGACGAGTCTTGAAAATTTAAGCAGTTTAGACCGGGTCCTGAATTGTTGCATTCAAAAGCCATAGTTGTGAGTTCATCAAATTTGACATGGATCATTTCCATTATCTTTTTGGTTCGGCGGTTGTAAATACAAAAACCTCTTGATGACTCAGAATAGCCAATATAAATACCAATGTCAGTCTTTAGTTTCATTTTTCCAAGATCATCACGATCATGTTAGATAACAAAGAGATCCAAACAAATGAAAGTATTGAACATTAGGTTTTATTCCTCGAATCAGCTCATAAGGAGTCTTGTTGTACCGAGTATGTACAAGAGAGCAATTCTGAGTAAAGCAAGCAGTAGCAATAGCTTCAGCCCAAAGAAATTCTAGAGTTTTAGAAAAGATAAGCATTATGCGTGCAACCTTAACTAGTGTACGATTTCTTCATTCAACAACACCATTTTGTTGAGGCGTTTGAGCAGTTGAAGTATGATAAACAATGCCTAGCTTTGCATAAAATGACCGCAATTTCTTATTTTTGAACTCAGTTCCATTATCAATTTGGATCTTCAAAATTTGAGCCATTAGATTCTGTTGAACTTGATTAATGAAATTGATGATCATATCTGGAGCCTCATCTTTGGTGCGAAGAAAATATACCCAAGTGTACCAAGAATAATCATCAACGATCACTAGAATATATTTCTTGTCATTGATACTTTCTACCCTCATTGGCCCACACAAATCCATATGAAGTCATTCAAGTTGGGATTCTATACTTGGAACCAATTTTGATGGAAAGGAAGATTTCTTGCTCATAGGCTGAACATAAGTGGTCTTTATTATACTTGAATTTCGGAAGCCCATCAACTAGATCTTTTGACGTAAGTTGATTAATGGTACCAAAATTCAAATGAGAAAGCCTTCGGTGCCATAACCATGATTTTGTTGATGTTGCTTTGGACATTAAGCATACTGGAGAAGAAGTCGCCAACTCAGAAATGGAGATGGTGTAAATATTGGATTTACAAGAACCGGTAAGCAAATCATCACCCTCCAAATTCTGTACATAGTAAGTGTTTGAACGAAAGGCTGCTTCTAAACCTCCATCATAAAATTGTACAATCAAAAATAAGTTGTGTCCTAGGCCCTCAATGTAGTATACATGACATATCATGAAATTGCCTTGAACATAATCTCCATATCCAGTGATTGCTGCAAAGTGATCATTCCCAAAGCGAACTGTTCCCATGAATTTCTCAACGAAATTTCTTAGCAGTTTCAGATTGCCAGTCATATGCTTCGAGCACCCGCTATCAACAATTCAAAGGACGAGCTGGATTACCTACATCACATGAAATAAATGCAGATAGAAGAGTGGACAGTTTGGCAATCCATTTCTAAGTGGTTATCGGTGTTTTAGATTTTGTACGAACATTAGTACTACTCTTTGACACCCTAGGTGTTGATTGTGCAGTTTTGCTTTTGGGTGTCCAATTAAAACATGGTTGATATTTAAACCATTTTTGCCACTTTCAACTTGTTGCAATTTTGTTTTTCATGTAATTGCTAAGTGTCCTACTTTGGCTAAAATCAGGGGATAGTGATAACGCACTAGAGACCTTAGTTGTTGCTGTTGGGGTTTTAGCAACGCTAAATCTAGATTTCGCAACTACAAAAGTAGCTCCTAAATTCCTATATTTTGCGGCTTTAGGGGTAGTGAACAATGCTCTTTTCACTCTAGAATCTATACACAAAGCTTAATGAGCAAGATATTTTTCATCAGAAGGCATAAACATATCTTTACCACAAGAAACACAAACAATATTTGAACCGTCATTAACAGCATTTACAATCTTGTTGTTTAACACATTTGTGTTTGATTGACATACAGTTGAATTCATTGTTTCACGCTTATTAGAATCTATACTAACACTACTTGACACCTTTTCAAGATGTGCAGATGAGCTCTTATCATTAATGCTCTTCGAGACTCTATTCTTTGATTTATTGTCCTTAGACTTTGGTCTTCTAACACTATTAGACCTCTTTACTCCTGTGGATTTAGAACCATTCATGTTAGTTTTAGAAACCGGCGTATGTGTCTTTATTTTTATGATTATATACATTCCTTTTGTGATTACATTCGTACTCTGTTTTTGACTTTGCTCGTTTTTAGGTGTAGAATGTGAAGTGACTAGTTTTGACCTTAGTGTTTGACATTTTTTTAGCCTTGACTGTTGTGTTATTAGGCAATGGTGTTACACATAGGAGTTTTTCTAAGGTCACGGATTTGTCAAACTTAGTGTTCACGCCCTTCCCTGTTTCAAAGGTTTTGAGTTTATCCTTAAGTTCAAAAAATTTCATCAAAAGATCTTGATTCTCAGAATGCACATCACCATAAGCATATGTCTTTTGATTTATACTTTCTATTAACTCATTAACCTCTTGTTGATGTTGATCCCGTGTTGCTTTTATGGAATTAAAAAGATTTTGATATTCTAGTTTGATATTTCCTTTTTCTTGAACAACAACATCAACTTGAGTTTTTAGCAACACATTCTCATCATTTAACGTTGACAATCTTGACTTCCAAGATACGTCACAAGCCATTTTCTCCTTTTGATGTTGTAGTTTAAGTTCAAAATCAATACTTTGAGCTTGTGATCGCTTAAAATCATTTTCGAGAATTTTGATTCTTTTGAGTAAATTGGTTTAGATATCTTTGGAGTCACTTGAATTTTTCTCAATCTCATTTTTTAACAACTCATTTTTCTGCTCTTCAACAGAAATCAACACACAATCTCGAATTTCTCTTGTCAAGGATACTTCTAAAAGTCGATCGATTACATTTTGAAAAATATTTTCTTTTGAAGATTTTTCTTCAACTTTCTGTTCCATTTATTCAAAAATATTTAACATTTCATGTACTTCTTCAATGAGTTCTTGTTGAAGTTCTTTCAAAGTCTTTGACAAAGATACTGAAATCAGAATTACATTAGTTTTATAAAACTCTCTTAAAGAATTTTTACTATTAGACATACATCTCCTTTTTCTATCTTCTAAAAGAGTGACATCAATTTGATCCCGTAAGTCGTTAATTGCTAAATCCATTTTTTCAAACATCTTTAACAATTTGCTCTCTTTTGGCATTTTTGGAATTTGTAAATCCGACATCATTTCTTTTGACTCAGAACAGACATTAGAAGTAGAAGGAATTGAAAAATATGTTTGTTCAAGAAAAGATTCTTTTTGAGGAACAATTGTTTCATAAGAGCATTTAATTTTCCATAATCTAGTTGAATCATTTTGTTTCTAATTTTCAATCGACTTTCTTCCACGTCCTTTAAAGTTTCCTCAGAATCAGGTGAATCAATTTTTAATTTAGTACTTTGAAGCATTTCACCATGATACATTTTTGGTTGTGCTGCAATGGCTTTCTTGAGACGTTCAGGATTTTGATAACCCAACCCAGCTTTGAGAAAAGGATCATAAACTTTATTAGGTGTCTTTCCAAGCACGTGAATGGTTTGAATTGACTGACCCATTTTATAAACAATTCAATCATGAGAACTCAGTTTCTCCTCGAGATCAACAATATCTTCAAAATATCAATTTCTCGTTCTTTGAAAGCCTTTTTAGCTAACTGCGTTTCATGTTGAATTCTTATCTTTTCATTTTCAATTTTGAAAAAATCACTTTCAATTTTATCTTTTTCTTTCAAAATTCTCTCAATGGTGTCCTTATCAGCACGTATTTCACGTTCCAACTCTTCACATGTTTCTCTATATTTTAAACATTGAACCGTTTTAACTCAAATGTTTTGACCGTTCCTTTCACGTCTCAAGCTTCTTTTATAGAAACTCTTTTTGCTTTTTAATCTCATTGTTTAATCATTTTTTTATTTTTAGCTTCTCTTTTAACATTATATGCCAGAATTTGAATATCATGATATTCTTCATGAGCATTTGAATCATGTTCATATGTGCCACCATTATTTTCCACATAAGGATCATTAAAGATGATATTAGAATCAATTTGATCATCATCAGATGCGTTAATAACAATTTTACGTTTCCCATGATTCTTGTGTTCATAAACCCCTTTGGGTATCATTTTGTGTGAAGCATTTACCTCACTGACAGCCTTTGCATCATAGATTGGCTCAGTCACAGCGTTGTCATTAGCTGGTTGAATATGTGCCATCATGATTACTACAGCAGTTAGCTCTTCCAATGTTTCATCTCCAAAAGAACTATCAAGCATGAAATCATTTTCTTTGTCCTTGAGGTTGCTTCCGGCTTCATCTTTCATGGCTAACAACATTTGTTCTCTGAATATTTTGCATCATGAACTCTTGGTTTATGACAATCACAAGCATAATGGCCTTTTTCATTACAGTTGTAACACTGAACATTTGCCTTTCCCAGATTTGACTCAGTTCATGGAACATGATGAACAATCTGATTATTTCATCATTCTGAATTAACCCATTTGCTACATTAAATGCTTGATTCATGTTTTGTCTCCCTGCATTCCTGTTACCATTTCTACCATATCCTGCATTCTTGGTTTCTATGGCAACTCTTCCATCTTGAATCACAGCTTGATTTCGTATGTTTGATGAAGTACGAAGACGATTATTGGTAGGTGTGGAGAACTTTTGAGTGATTTCTTGAGCTAATAACATCATTGTGGTTGTAAGCTTGTCTTCTTAAGAATCTCCTTGTAACTCCCCTTGATAATCTTCTTAATAATCAACAACTGATGAAGGATGTGTGACATAGTATGGTTGTGGTGAATTTCATTAAGAAGGACTTGCATGAGATTGTGATGAAAAAGCATTTGAATGAGCATTTGATCTAGATGTTCAGACTTTCACAGGCACAATGTTCCTAAACTTGGATCAACTAGAAAAGCAACTTGGATTCATGGCTGCTTTCACAGTACTTATGACACAGTTTAAGAAGTTCATAAATTCACTTTTTTCTTTGGATGATGATGATGGTATAATGACACGTAAGTACTTTTTAGCATACACTCAAACTGAGGTTCAACAATTCCATGATACATTGATCCAACACATGAAATCTGTTAAGAAGTCAATTGATGAAAGAGCACTACATAAAAGAGAGTATGACAGCAGGATGAATGAAAGAAAGATGCAGATAAAAGAGGGAAAGGTTGATACATGTAAAGCATTAGATGCTAGTTTGGTTATCACAGAGAGCAATGGGACAGAATCTGAAAAGCAGGATACAAGTAGCAGTTTAGGGAATGATGTAGATGCTGATGATGCAGATATCAAAACCGTATATGACGAAGAGCCAATGGCTGAGGTACAATTGACTGCTGAATATCATGTATTTGCTACAGGACAACAGCATGCTGAGCAACCTGAATTCAATAATGAAGGAGAGGTTGACCAGAATGCTGAATAATGTCATAACATATGTCCTTTGCCTGCTAAATTAATTGATAACATGACATCTGAACTCTCAAATCAATCTCTAGAGTCAAAGTATTTGTCTCAGATAGACCGTTGCCTAATTTCAAAAAGATTTTTCAAGAATGGAAACACATTGTATTGCTCTTGAACTTAAGAATCAAAATCAAGCTTTAAAATCGGGGCAACATGGTCAAATTTTGAATGAAATAAGTAATAAAGCCAAAATGAAAGAGGAAATCATTTGTATCATAAAGAGTGTATGTTTCTCTCTCTAGAAAACACACACATCTTTCCCTCTCTACCCTTTTCTCTTAATCCAATTTTCAAAAATTAGAAGATACGAAATCTCTTAAACTGTGTTACGAAACCCAAAGTATGAGATACGAAACCTATGAAACAGTGTTACGAAACCCAACAGCCATGTTACGAAACCTCTTGAAATAGTATTATGAAACCCAACTCTGTGTTACGAAACCTCTAAATCAATGTTACGAAACCTAAAAATTTGTGTTACGAAACCTCTTACACTGAGATACAAAACCTTACAATATGAAAACTGAAATACGCAGCCTTCAATTAGGAAATGTGTGTTACGAAACCTTTGTTTACGAAACCAAGTCTTACGAAACCTCAATGGTATGAAACTATCTTAAATTGTAATACGAAACCTCTGCCACAAAACCTTTGAAATACGAAACCTTCAGTTATGAAACCTTTAGTTATGAAACTATGTTACGAAGCCTCTAATATGAAACATGTGTTACGAAAGCTTGAAGTACGAAACCAAAACCAATCTATTGATACGAAACCTCCAGTTATGAAACCATAGATATACGAAAGCTCCACGGTCTATGAAACCAAACGGTTACCGAAAGCTCCAATATACGAAACCAACTTTCGTAAATTCCAATTTCCCTTTCTTTCGTAAATTTTAAGAAACCTCCTACTTTCGTAAATTCTTAGCTACGAAACTAATAAGACACCTTTCAATTTGATTTTTAAGCAGTTTATAGTGATAATAGCAATGTTATCTTTTCAAATTGACAAAGTTCTATGTTACGAAAGCTATTGACAGTTTTACAAAAGCTAGACTAGTTTACGAAAGCTAAGAAACACTTACATATGGCAGTTATCGAAAGCTCAACTATGATACGAAAGCTCAAAACTAAAATACAAAAGCTATTTCCCACCTAAAAACCGTTACCGAAACCTATTTCCTGACTTACGAAAGCTATCAAATCCATATTTTTCGATCAAAATCAAATCTAAACAAGTATTTTCGTAAACTAGATATTAAACCTACAATTTTGATGATTACGAAAGTTATATTTCAATATTTTAAGATCAAAAACTCATCAAATCGTAAATCTAACACTTAATTGTCAACTAAACCTTCAAAACTCTTCGTTACGAAAGCTTCTTGATCGAAAATTGATACGGTTAAGCTCGATTTGATCCACGAAACACACACTAAATCTCTCTCGGTGATAGATACCACTTGTTATAAGTCATATTTGCACTATAGTATCATACGAATGTTATAGAATTAGAGGAGATGATCTATAGAGTATTTTTCATCATTTTTAAAGTTTTCATTAAAAGGGAAAATAGAAATGGGAGGGAGAAGTAAAGTTACAAATGTAAAGACTTGTATAAATACCCCTCCTAGATGGGTATTTATACTTATTGTTGTTCCTATTCTATTTTCCAAACTCTAGTCAAACCTTGGTCAACTTTACTTAACTTTGACCACGATAGACGTTATTACATTATAATTACTAACAAAACTATAAATTATACAAAGACCAATTCATCTTAATATTAAACACATTTCTTAAACCTAACATGAAGTAACGCCCCCAATTACTAATTCTGCCGCCACATATTTTGGAGGTGTTAAAGCTGTCGGGGAATAGTCTAAGTTTCGGATTCTATCTAGCTTAGGTCTACTCACTAGATTCTTATCAAGTGAGATTTTATTTTCCTGTCAATTCGCTTTCTCGTAGTCTATTTTTTCTTTGTTCTATTTGTTTTGTAAACCCTTCCTTTTCGTTGACCATCATGGAAAATAGAAATCCACCCCGTAATTTAGGAGATTATTCCTGACCAAGCCACGAGGGCTATCGAATCACCATCGAGCTCCCCGAAGGGAACAATGTGGTGCCTCTACGATCCGACACCATCCGATTGGTGCAAAACGGATGTTCATTCTACGGACTTCGGTCCGAGGATCTAAATCAACATCTTAAAGATTTTCTAAAAATTGTGGACTCACTTGACCTTAATATTGAAAATAAGGAAAGGACGCGACTGCGTTTATTTCAATTTTCTCTTCGCGATAAAGCTAGCAATTGGCTTGAACGTCTACCCGCGAGATCCATCTCCACTTAGGAGGATCTCACTACTCGTTTCCTTGCTCAACTTTTCCCACTGGGAAGAACTGCTAAACTTAGAAATGACATCTTGATGTTCAAACAACATCAAAGTGGATCTTTTTTTGAAGCATGAACTCGTTTCAAGGACTTACTTCAAAAATTCCCTCATAATGGTATTGATCTTTGGCTCCAAGTCTAAATCTTTTATGACCATGTAAATCCCGCCACAAGGCGCACCATCAATCAATCGGCCGATGGTAAGCCACGTGACAAAAACACCGAGGAATCTTGGGCACTTATGGAGGACCTCGCCTTCTATGACAACGAAAGTTGGAATAACCCAAGAGACTTCGCTAAACCGGTCAAGGCAATCTCTTTGCCTCATGATGTTCCAAATACGTCTGACCGTTATCTCATTGAGCTTAAATATCGAGTCCAACGCTTGATGGAAGCTCATCTTGCTCCTAAACCATCCGTTCAAGTGAAAAAATCACTTCTTCATGTGAAATTTGTAGTGGTCCCCACGACACTCAATATTGCATGGAAAATCCCGAGCAAGCTTTTGTTGATTATGCATCCTCGCGTACCGACAAAGCGGGAGGTAAGTGGTTCACTTTCAAACCTGAGCAAAATAATCTTGGTGACACCTATAATCAATCATGGAAAAGTCTCCTAAACCTTAGGTGGAGGCAACCTCAAAATTCGCAAAACAATTTTTCAAACCCACCTAATCGTTTTCAATCAAATGGTTCGTTCCCGAACCACCCCTTCAACAACAACCCCCAAAATTTTAACAATCAATCTAATATCAAGGGATTGGTGTCTAACTTTATGGCATCTCAAGACGCTAGGTTTTCTAAGTTTGAAGCCGATTTCAAACAACAACAAAGCGAGATGACCAATAAAATTGACACATTCTTTTAGGCCATCAATGACCGAATGACGGGAGCACTCCCAAGTGATACAGTTAAGAACCCGAAATTAAATGTTAACCCCCACCTCTTTGGTTTTGTCTGCTTGTTCTTACTCGATGGAAGATCCCCAAAGCTCATTCCATCCCTTCAATTCGGTCGATGCTATTAAAATGTGTTTCAAACCAACAAATGATTTTCAAAAAGACCAACTACAAGTTAAAACTGTAACGGTCAATAAAATTGGAACACCAAAATCAAAAGAACCCGAAAAAGCCCTAGAAGATGAATTTAAGGATTTGCATCTTAAATTACCGGTCCTTGAAGTTCTAGCTCATGCTCCCATGTACAGTGCAATTTTAGATAAATATGTAGAGAGTCTAAAGTTAGGTAAAAATGGGTCCGCATTCATTCAAGGCGGAATTCCAAAGAAAATGAAGGATCCTGAATTATTCAACTTACCTTGTAGACTAGGGGACTCCAAGCCTTTTGATTCCTTAGCCGATTTAGGGTCTTGTGTGAATTTAATCCCATTATATCTCTTCAAAAAGCTGAAATTTGGATTATTAGAAGAGACCAAAAATGTCCTAGGATTAGCGGATGGAACTAAGTCGTATCCTGTAGAAATTGTAAGGAATGTAGAGGTTCGCATAGGAAAGTTAAAACTTTTAGAGAATTTTTATGTCATTGATATGAAAAGACCCTACGTACCCTTTACTTGTAGAAAGAGGATTTTTAGCAACCGTTAGTGCCATAATAGATTGTAAGAAAGCTAAAATATTGGTTGGAGAAGGAATTACTAGGTGTTGAGGATGTACCCTATTGGACTACCTTAGGAAAATGTGAGCCTTATGAACCACGACCTAGTACGGATGGGATAGGTGCCCTGCCCCCTTACTACGCAAAGAAAGACTTTATGAATTATCATTTGCCTGAGGAATGGGAAATTGCTAGGGATACCGAACTCAACCCCTTTAAGGATGTCTTAGTGTTTAGAAAAATGGTAGAATTCCTAGGAACTATACCTATCAATTTAAAGAGAAATGTGTGGGAGTCAGAAGAGTTGATAGAAATAAAATAGATTGAAATAAGCCACCAAAAGAAGGAGATTGTGTGTGGCACATTAAGATTGAATTGATTGACCCCGATGGAGAGAAATTTAGTAGAACCTTTCAATCAATTCTAACAACTAGGAAACTATCCGAGAAAGAGAATCCAAGCGAGATCATTGACTTGGAACATTTTCATGATTCCTAGGAGTGGGACTCCGAGTCTAGCTAGAAGACTCGTTAATAAACAAAAGCGCTTATTGGGAGGAAACTCAATCTTTTATTTCATGCATTTTAGGAGTGTCATGTGTTTTTATCTTTATTATTTGTTCGTATATGTTTGATATATGTGATCATGCTTTGTTTTGTCTTTAACCTCGTCTTAATTGCAATCAAAGGTATTTTGCATAAAATAAGTATAGGGAAAAATATCTGGTTTCTAAGAACCAAAATTTTCAAACATATAAAATAAATAATTTTAGAATAATTCACATTTTATGTTTTGTTTGTTTGTTTGTTTTTGCTAACCATTTTTGTAGTTTATGCAGAAATTTTTTCCAGGAAATACTTAATAGGATATTTGTGTAGAAAATTTTCCAGAAAACATAACCTCAAAATTTCATAGTGTGTGGAGACGACATCTGGATTTATTCTTGACGACGTCGCCACTGTAGCACTAACAAAATTCGCGTTTTTTTAATTTAAAAAAATATTTTTGTTTAATTTCCAGGATTTTTAATTTTCCTAATTCTTGCAGAAAACCACGATTACATTAGTACATACATCCTATCTTTATTGCTTTCGTAGGAGTCTAGTACTTAATTAATAAGGGTTATATATCATTTCTCGCAGGATTTTATGCTTGGTATAGTTGTTCTTGTCTTTGATTTTCAGGTAATATTAGATAAGGAGAGTCCGGAAACTCTTAAGATTTTCACTCGGACTATTCTTGGATGAAGATTTAGCCAGAATTATCTTGTTTCTTCTCTGATATTGAGCAAACTAGGGGAGTATTAGTTTCTCTCGTCTTTTTATCTATCTTCCCTTTAATCGTTTTTGGGTACTCATAGAACATTTGGGACAATGTTCGAAATAAGTGTAGGGGTAATAAAAGCCTTATAAACTATTCCTTCAATTGCATTTGGTTTGTCTTTAAAATGATGTGTAATATACCGAAACATAGTTTAGGACGGTAATTTTAGCCCAAATTAAAAAAATATGGCATATATCGGTGAAATTGTAGTATTAGAAGCGTATCATGGATACGAGTTATATTACTAGCACAAAAACCCTACCACTCAAAAATTTCACCCCAAAAATGTAAGGTTCGCCTCTAGATCTTTAAGAATTAAAGCATTCATCTTTATTGCTTATGAGAGTGTATCGATATTATAGATTTTAGGACTTGCTTTAGCGATTCATCCCGAGACTGCTAGTGAGATCGCATTCGTGTGATTAGGATTTACTAAGTGATAAGAAGCATTAGGATAAACCCCTATTTTTAACATGTATTTGTTATAGTTATGATGATCTCCTCGATCATATAACAACCCCCACACCCTTGCTTCGCACTCATTTTTAGTGCAAGATACCCCTAATATACCCATCTGAACCTATCCCTTTCATTTTCTTCTATTATGTATTTTGGAACGATCGAAAGGGAATTTATTTGGATTAAAAAATTCCTGAATAGACTTGTTAATACAAATAAGCCGTACACACGTTTATTTCTATTTTACGATCTTCTAATGTTTTCTCGATAACAAACATAAAATTATTATAAGTATAAAATAGAATGTGCAAGTTTTATACAAATAGTCTTTCTAACTTATACTATCTATCACACATAAATATTATACAAAGCTATTCTTTTATTTTTTAAGCTATGTAAATTTTATTTACATTTTTTTGGGTAAAGGGTTTCCTCGGTAAATTTTATTACCCAAAAAACATGTAAGTACAAAGGATGAGGGTGAGTCCCACATCTCCACCCATTACATAGGCAAAACTACTTCCTTAAAGGAATGTACACAAAATGGATAAACAAAATAAACATAAATCTATTTCTTCTTGCGACCTCGAACTCAAATATCTAAGTTATCGCATATAGCTTGAATCTCTTGAGGAAGATCCTAGCCTTCATACATATCATCATCGTATGGGTCTTCATCATAGTCACCATTACCATAAGAATCCCTTCATTG
>BQNB010133096.1:0-14852 GCA_026074375.1 Tanacetum coccineum
AATAAATGAATTATGATGCCTAAAATCACTTAGCTTATAAATTTGAAAAAACTAAAGCGAATTAGGCAAAAAAGTGAGAAGGAGGCGAATTAAATTTTGACTTAGGAGGCGAATTAATTCCCCTTTAGGAGGCAAATTAATTCCCCTTTAGGAGGCGAATTAATCCACCCCCTTTAGGAGGCGAATTACTCCACCTCTTAAGAAGGCGAATTAGACAATTCTCTTAAGGAGGCGAATTAGTCCACCTCTTAAGGAGGCGAACTAGACAATTCCCTTAAGGAGGCGAATTGGCTCTTTATTTAAGGAGACGAATTAGACAATTTTCTTAAGGAGGCAAATTATACAATTCCCTTAAGGAGGCGATTAGCTCTTTATTTAAGGAGGCGAATTAGCACTTTTCCTTTAGAAGGCAAATTAGCACTTCCTTTAGGAGGCGAATTAAAACATAGTTTAGGTAGCTAATTAAAATTGGTTAATTATGCAATCTAGACAACTTTTGATAAATGCATGTCTGTCATTAAACTGAATGCATTATAGTGTCATATATAAACTTGGTTATGTATAAATTGTATTGGCAAACTCTTAGCATAATCATTACAACCAAAGCTTAACAAATTGAATTGGACAATGCCCCTGTTTGTTCCTGAGAACCGTCGGGTTATTGGCAAATGCAACATGAGGATCAATCCAGGAATGAAGCCAAAGGAACCCACGTACCAAGTAGCCGTTGGATCCTTCGTGGCTCTACTACATATAATCCTGCATTCCTTATCACAGCTGAAGTCCCCGTCATCTATATGCATCAAGTCTAGGCTACCGTCATCAAACACAAATCATTTTATCAATTCAAGATCGACAAGAAAAGGTTCTTTATGAATGTTGAAGCATTTAGAGAAATTCTTAACATATGTCCTAAGGTTTCGGGTAAAGCATTTGATGAACCACATACTAAAGAGGAAGCTCTATCATTCATCCGTGAACATTGTTATACTGGAGGGAATTCAATACATCACAGATGTTATTGTTGATCATCTACACCAACCATGGATAACCTTTGCATCCATCATCAACAAGTGCCTCTGTGGTAAGGTATCTGGTCTAGAAAAGATTCGACTCTCAATAGTACAAATCCTATGGGGAATGTACTACAAGAAGAATCAGGATTTTATGTCACATTAATCTGGGAGGACTTGGCTTACCAAATTGACAACATAGATTCTAAGAAGCAAGACAAGATGTTCTATCCAAGATTCAAGAAGATAATCATTCATCACTTCCTTGAAAAGGAAAGTCTATCTCCTCAATGAGAAACAAATGTTCACGCATACTTGCTAGGATGATAGCTAACTAGGCACAATGAGATTTGTTCTCCAGACATGCAACACTCATATTATGGAGCAATCCTTCCTTAGCATGACGAATCAAGCCCATGCTGGACTCTGTTGCCTACAAGATTTATATATGCAATTGCTTCGGGAGCGAACCTCAATCTCAAGGAAAACCAAAAGAAAATCCGATTCAGAACATCTCATCTGAGGAATCCCTTCCAAAGAAGAAGTCTTCAAAAGATAATAAAGTTGCTACTCCCAAACCTAAACCCAACTAAGAAGAAGACACATAAATAACTGGTTAAGGCTGACAGAGGAAAGGGTCTAAATGTTCTCTTAGAAGTAGCTCTTTCTGAAGCTGCTCAGCTCAAGGAGGCTACTAAACGAAGCAAGAAAGACTTGTATATCTCACAAGCAAGTGGATCAGGTGATGGAACTAGTTTTGAATCAAGGGTTCCTGATGAGAAATGATGCGGTCATCGTAGGACTTCTACAAGAAGTATTTGTAACTCCCTAGGCAGAGCACCTAATCGTTATAGTAAGATATAGGCAAACTCGGGGGGTTGTATTGTTTACTTCGGGAAATGATTGGAAGCTTGATCGCGGTCGTAACAAAATTCTAAAGGGTTGAGAGAAGATAATTTGTATATTTATGTTTTATGGAAAGGCAATGTAAAACATCTATTTTGAGAGGGTGGTTTGGTTTTTAACTCTTAAACTAAATATATTCTACGCTACATAGTGACAACAATAAGATAAAAGATCGTATTTATAATCATGTTATTTAACTCCCTAGCTGCTTCTCTATAGGTTGTTGCCTTATGTCACCCTCTGTGAAGATCCTGTATGTAACTTATTTCATGTGTGCTTGATGTTCCTAAGTCATGAATACGATTCACAAACCCGCCGACTACTTAGTATTCTGCTAGAAGCAACGCAGACAGTAAGGTAGTATGAAGACTATTACCTGGCCCCTAGGAGTACACTAAGTGCGATGTTAAATATATAAAAGTGATCAAACCATATAGGGGCAAGGTAGTAAGAGACTTTTACCCGATGTATCCTTCTACACAATCAATGTTTCCCTAGACATATCCAACAGCAGCGATACAAACAAAACTGGTTTTCTAGAGCCTAACATGCACATCCATCACAAGAAGCAACACCACTAAGATCTACATTATAGGTTTCATACAATCATAAATAAACATAATAGAAGGTTTAGCCAAGTATATTAAAGATAAAGCAAGAGCACAGATAGAGCAAACAACACATAGACATATTGAAAGATTAAATAAACCTTACTTGATTAAAACATGAGTATGGAGTGAAGTACAAATAGGTTTTTAGCCCCAAATTCAACCCTAACAACTGCTAAATGAACTAGGGTTCGTACCCTCTTCTTATTCTAAAGTTACACACTCAAAACTCTAAATTCGGGTTTATATATATAGGAAAAACATTGTGATGGCGCCGCGTTTTAATCATGACGCCGTCATGAAAGAGAAAATTCTAGATAATAGGTTGGGTTGTATGTTCTGACGCCGTCTTGGAATCATGTGACGCCGTCTTGATCTTCGTGGTAACGGCGTCACATTGTATCTGTGGCGCCGTCTCGAGCCACTATAGAGAAATTCTTGATCAATGTTGGTGTAGGTCCGTAGTCTTGTCTGTTTCTTCTCCAAATGAGCCCAAGTCACGTGTAATTCTTTCAAATGCCCTCCAAATGAGAAATACCTAAAAATGAACGATTAAGTAACTATAATTGGGTATAGAACCATGATTTAATGGGTTATAATGACCCCGAAAAAGTGTATAAAATGATACCTCATCAAATACCCCTACACTTAGAATTTGCTTGTCCTCAAGCAAATGGGCTTTTCTACCTAGACAATAACAATATGAGAGGTCATTTTACTTACTCTTTAAAAGTATTTTACAACACAACCTTCTAGACCTTGTAATTAATAGCACGGAAAGTATACACTAGCACCTCACATAAGTGTTTGGGATTTTCTCTTTCACTCGGGTGTATAATAAAATTATAACATATGGGGAGAATGAACAAAGCAACACTCATTACCTGTCAATAGCATAAAATGTTACCATAGGCTTGGTAAAAGGATCAAACATCCACCAGCTAGGTTCAAGTATTATCTTTACTAATCTAAAAGTATTTTATAAAGGTGGTTTGTAGGGTGAAGGGAAGATAACATATAAATGGAAAAACCGGAAAGATAGAAACATTTGGGTGGATTTGGTTAGGAATTGGAGTGTCAGGGTCGATAATTATTTACCACGAATACACTTTAAAGGTTGGTGATAAGCCAAGATTCGAATAAAGATCTACAAACTCTACACAAACTCACATCAAACACTTTCTATTCGTCATTTTTTAAATTTTTTTGTTTTTTTTTTTTGAATAACAAAATGACATCACATACCCCAACACATAATTTTAACGTGTCCAATGTTTTCTCTAAAATGTACCCTTGAAAACGAATAACGGAATATGAAAACACGAGAAATAAACAAGTACTTCCCTGGTTTACCTCAAAAATGGAGAAGAAAACATGCGATAACTGGTTAAAATCGTCCTCCAAAGAATCATCCAATAAACTTCCTAAGAATTTCCAAGCATCTTCTCATCGAATATAACCTGTAATCAAAGAAAACGACAGCTACACCAAGCATAAAATGTGCGATAAACCAATATACAATATGAATTGTTAAACTCATTAGGTTTTTTTTGCAGGTTTATAACAGAAGTGTTACAAATATTAAAAATGGTTAAGCAAGTTTATTTCAAAATAATTAGAACTTGAAGTTTATCTTGGACCTGGGTGTTTGACTGCCGTCAGGGTTTGTGTGACCCCTTCACAGGTGACGTGGTGACGGCGTCGGCGTGTTTAATCTGACGCCGTCTCCACAGTCTGTGAAAACAAAAATTTTGTTTTTGATGAAAAATTTCCTGCACTTGATCCATAAGTAAATTCATGGGACAAATGCTGTAGTAAAACCTAAGAATTTAACAAATTCATTCATATGACGTGAATTAAATCTAATAATTTCATGTTAACATGTTGAAATTGGCTCAAAAAGCCATAAATACCCCTACACTTATTGTTTGCAAATACCTTTGATTGAAATTAAGAGAGGTTTAAAGACAATACAAAGCATGATTACCAAGATAGTTCAAAATAATAAGCAAGCTATAAAGGATTAAAACACACATGACTCTCCTAATTTTGCAGGAACAGCTAAATGGGTCTTGCCATCCTAAGAACAGGCGCTTTTCTCTTTATTAACGAGTCTTGTAGTCTAGACTCAAAGGTCACAAACGTCTTTACGTGACTTCTTCTTATATCTGTACCATTATACTTTCTCTCTTTCTATTTAACAGTGAGCGGGTTATTTTCTTTGAAGTTGGTTAACTCACCCTCCTCTATTGGGTTGAACTTCAACTCCTTCTAAGTGGAGTTTTATTCTTTTTTCCTATTCAAGCACTAACCTATTAACACTAATGATTGGCTAATGGCTCTATGTTCGTTCTTAACTCCTCTGTCGGTAATACAGGAGGAATCAGATATCCTATGGAAACTTACCTTACTTTTTCCTGACCTTAGAGTTATGGTGCCTGTATCAAACTTAATTGTGGCCTTGGCTGTTGTCAGGAATGGTGTTCCTAAGATGAAGGGCCTCTTTTCATTTTCTTTGATATCCAAAATCACAAAGTCTACAGGGAATACATGTTCAGCGACCTCTACTAACATATCCTCAGCAATTCCTAAGGGGTAAATGTATGAGTGGCTAGCTAGTGATAATCTAATGTCTGTCTTAGCAGGCCTTTCGTCGATAAGTCTCATGTAGGTGGAGTAGGGCATAACGTTCACATCGGACCCTTAATCGACGAGGGCGTTCACGTGCTTAAGGTCCCCTATGCCGCAGGGTATTTCGAAATTCCCTCTGATGTCCTCATTCTTTGTTATCTTTTTCTTAAGAATCGCTTCATAAGCAGGTCCCCCAGGTAATATTTTATACTCCTTCTTCTTTTTCTTTCCGACTAGGGTTCTTGAAAAACCGAGAGTTTCTTGTGACGAGGAATTTAGTTTCTTCCCTTATCAATACTTTCTTAGGGGTTCTGCTGGTCGTGAGTTCCTTGAGAAGCCCGAACATTTCAGTCATCCTACCATTGATTTCCTCACGTTGCTTAAAGATAGTGTTCTCAAATCTCTCCATTCTTTCAGTGTGCGCAGCTATGTAATCCCTTACTTGAGCCTCGAAAGTAGTTCCTAATGCTTGTGGTTGAGGACTTGGACCTGTACGTTCATGAAAAGCGAAAGTGTTCAGTTTTGGTGGTTTATTTTTATTTTGCGGATGGGAGTTTGAATGCACTGCATTGGCATAAGCTTGAGGGGTATGAGCTAAGCTCGATGTGGGTGTTGGTCGTGCCCCTTTTAGTAAGAAGTTAATATGGTCCTCGAGCTCGAGAAGTCTCCGGTCAGGTGTTTTCGAGATGCCTTGAGATGTAGAAATGGCCTTGACCGGTTTGACGAATTCTTTTGTTTCATCCCAACCTTCATGGTCGTAAAAGGCGAGGTTCTTAATGATTTCCTAAGATTCGTCGGTGTTCTTATTATGGAGTTTGCCGCCGGCGGTGCGGTCAATTTCATACTTAAGATGAAAGGAGACATGATCATAGAAAATTTGGATTTGAAGCCAACGATCGATGCCATGATGAGGGACTTAAGTCCCCGTCATCTATATGCATCAAGTCTAGGCTACCGTCATCAAACACAAATCATTTTATCAATTCAAGATCGACAAGAAAAGGTTCTCTATGAATGTTGAAGCATTTAGAGAAATTCTTAACATATGTCCTAAGGTTTCGGGTAAAGCATTTGATGAACCACCTACTGAAGAGGAAGCTCTATCATTCATCACTTCCTTGAAAAAGATAAGTCTATCTCAATGAGAAACAGAATGTTCATGCATACTGCTAGGGATGACAGCCTACTAGGCACAATGAGATTTGTCTCTAGACATGCAAACACTCAATTATATGGAGCAATCCTTCCTCAAGCAATGACGAATCAAGCCCTGCTAGACATTGTTGCCTACAAGACTTATTATGCAATTGCTTTGGGAGCTGAACCTCAATCTCAAGGAAAAGCCAAAAGAAATCTGATTTAGCCATCTCATCAGAGGAATCTCCTTCAAAGAAGAAGTCTTCAAAAGATAAGAAAGTTGCAACTCCCAAACCTAAACCAACTAAGAAGAAGATACTAGTTAAGGAAATGTTCTCTTAGAAGTAGCTCTTTCTGAAGCTGCTCAGCTCAAGGAGGCTACTAAACGAAGAAAGAAAGACTTTTATATCTTACAAGAAAATGGCTTATGTGATGGAACTAATTTTGAATCAAGCATTCCTGATGAGCAATGATGTGGTCATCATAGGACTTCTACAAGAAGTTTTACAACTCCCTAGGCAGAGCACCTAATCGTTGTAGTAGTAGTATAGGCAAGACTCGGGGGGTTGTTATTGTTTACTCGGGGAATAGATTGGGAAGGCTTGATCATGGTTTAACAAAATTTTAAGGGTTGAGAGAAGATTATTTTTGTATTTTTATGTTTTATGGAAAGAAAGTAAATCATATATTTGAGAGGTGGTTTGGTTTTAACTATTAAACTAAATATATTCTACGCTACTTGTGACAACAATAAGATAAAAGACTATGTTTATTTAATCATGTATTACTCCCTAGATTGCTTCTCCTTGTGTTGTTGCCTTGTCACCCTTGTGATGATCTGTGTAACTATTTCCTAAGTCATGAACAAGTTACATGAACCCACCATCTACTTAGTATTTCGTTAGAGCAAAGCACACATAAGGTAGTATGAAGACTATTACATGGCCCCTAGGAGTATATAAGTGCATGTGAAATATATTAAAAGTGGATCAACCATATTAGGGGGCAAGGTAGTATGAAGACTGTTACCCGATGGTATCCTTTCTACACAATCATGTTTCCCTAGACATATCAACAACGATACAAACAAAAGCTGGTTTTCTAGAGCCTAACATGCACATCCATCACAAGAAGCAACACCACTAAGATCTACATTCTAGGTTTTATACAATCATAAATAAATACTATAGAAGGTTTAGCCAAGCATATTAAAGATAAAGCAAGAGCATAGATAGATCAAACAACACATAGACATATTGAATGATTAAATAAACCTTACTTGATTAAAACATGAGTTGGAGGAAGTATAATAGGGTTTTTAGGCCTTAAATTCATCCCTAACAACTGCTAAACGAACTAGGGTTCGTACCCTCTTTTTATTCTAAATTTACACACTCAAAACCCTAAATTCGGGTTTGTATATATAGGAAAAACATTGTGACGGCATCGCATTTTAATCGTGACGCCTTCATGAAAGAGAAAATTCTAGATAATGGGCTGGGTCGTATGCTCTAACACTGTCTTAGAATCATGTGATGCCGTCTTGATCTTCGTGGTGACGGCGTCTTGATCTTCGTGGTGACGGCGTCACGTTGTATCTTTGGCGCCGTCTCGAGCCACTATAGAGAAATTCTTGATCAATGTTGGTGTAGGTCCGTAGTCTTGTCTGTTTCTTCTCCAAATTAGCCCAATTCACGTGTAATTCTTTCAAATGCCCACCAAATGAGAAATACCTAAAAAGGAACGATTAAGTACCTATTTTGGGCATAAATGCATGATTTAGGGGGTTAAACGACCCCGAAAAAGTGTATAAAATGATACCTCATCAAATACCCCTACACTTGGAATTTGATTGTCCTCAAGCAAATGGGCTTTTCTACCTAGACAATAACAATATGAGAGGTCATTTCACTTACTCTTTAAAAGTATTTTACAACACAACCTTCTAGACCTTGTAATTAATAGCACGGAAAGTATACACTAGCACCTCACATAAGTGTTTGGGATTTTCTCTTTCACTCGGGTGTATAATAAATTATAACATATGGGGGAAACGTAAAAGCAACACTCATTACCTGTCATAGCATATAAATTACCATAGGCTTGGTAAAGGATCAAACCTCCACCGCTAGGTGCAAGTATTATTCATTACTATCTAAAATATCTTTTATAAAGGATTGTGGGGTGTAGGTGTAAGATAACATATAATGGAAACAGAAATGGATGGGATACATTTAGGTGGCTTTGGGTGAATTTGGAGTGGAAGGGTTAGATAATTATTTACACGAATACACTTTGGGTTGGTTGCTAAGCCAAGACTCGAACAAAGATCTACAAACTCTACACAACTCTACATCAATCTCTTTCTTTTCTCATTTTTTTTAATTTTTGAATAACATAATACATCACATACCCCTACATTTAAGTTTAACGTTGTCCCCAATGTTCTCTAAAAGTACCCGTTGAAACGAATAAAGGGAATAGAAAACAAGGAAAAGAAACTAGTACTCCCCTGGTTTACTCAACAATGGAGAAGAAACATGCAATAAGTGGTTAAATCATCCTCCAAGAATCATCCAATGAAACTTTCTAAGAATTTAGGGAGACTTAGCAACCGTGTACTCAATAATTAACTTGGGGGTTTAAACACAATAATTACTAAAAAGCGAAAGTACAAAATAAGGTAGGCTAGGCTTTCTGGGTTTGTTAACGATTTGGTTTTAAGGGTGACAATGTTCTTCATTAATAGTCCGGTATTAAAACCAGGAAAATTTATTGAGAAACTGTGAAAAATGATAGGCTCGGAGTGTTGTACTAGGGTTATCCTGCACTAAAGGTGAGTGCCATTGGCAAGACGTGGATAGTTATATGATCGGTGTGACACTTCATTAGCAATTTTTTAGGTTTAAAACATGGGGTTAATCCGTATGCTCTTATTCAAAGAAATCCTAATATCTACGATGCGGTCTCGGGATGCATCATAAAACAAGTTCTAGAATTAAATATGCTATCGATACATTCTTTATGATTTTTAACTAACACCATACATTCTAGAAAAGCGACAAGGCAATGCATAGTACATGGCTGTAAATGGCGAATAGACATGCAACACCTGGAGTCTCAACTTAGACTCGGAACAGGAATAAAGATAAAATCAATCTTGGTTCCAATGATGGGTACACTGAATTCTTAATGATCTTAGGCGCGAACCTCACATTTTAGGGTGGAATACTGAGGGGTTTATTGTGCTTGTCAGGCATATAAATTCTATCCAGTAGACTCTAGTAATACATGTTTTTGTTGGTAGTGTCGTTAATAAAATAATTTAATATTTTGGTGAAAAATCACCTTTTATTGCGATGTTTCGATATATTACCCCATCTTTTTAAGGACCAAGCAAATGACAAACGAAAGAATAGTTTCTATGGTTTTGTTACCCCTACTTTATGTTGATCATTATCCCACAAGGTTCTTTAGAGGTACCCGTTTTTTTGTATAAAACAGATTTAAAGGAAAATGAAAACAAGGTTAATGAAAACTTAGTACTCCCCTGGTTTACTCAATAATGGAGAAGAAACATGCGTTACTGAGGTTGTAATATAGTTACTCCGAGAATCAAGTACACAATTGAAAGTTCCTAAGAAACTTCCAAGCTTTCTTCCTTTCCAAGCTTCTTCTCATCGAATATAACTTGTAATAAAAAACAAAGACAACTACACCAAGCATAAAATGTGCGATAAACTAATATACAATATGAATTTACGGTTCGACTTGATAGATAGGATGAGAGAATTGTTAAACTCATTAGGTTTTTTACAGGTTTATAACAGAAGTGTACATATATTAAATGTTATGCAAGTTTTATTTTCAAAAATAATTAAAAACTTTAAGTTTTCTTGACCTGGGCGTTTGACGCCGTCAGGGTTTGTGTGACCCCTTCACAGGTGACGTGGTGACGGTGTCGCATGTTAATCGTGACGCCGTCTCCACAGTCTGTGAAAACGAAATTTTTGTTTTTGATGAAAAATTTCCTGCACTTGATTCCATAAGTTAATTCATGTACAAATGGCTGCATAAAACCTGAGATTTAACAATTCAATCATATGACGCGAATTAATCTAAACAATTCATTTAACATGTTTGAATTTGGCTCAAAAGCCGAATAAATTCCCCTACACTTATTGTTTGCAAAATACCTTTGATTGAAATTAAGACGAGGTTAAAGACAATACAAAGCATGATTACAAGATAGTTCAAACATAATAAAACAAACTATAAAGAATTAAAACACACATGACACTCCTAATTGCGGGAAAAGTAAATTGGGTTGCCTCCCAAGAAGCGCTTTTCTTTATTAACGAGTCTTGTAGCTAGACTCAAAGTCACACGTCCTTACGTGACTTCTTCTTTATCGTCCATTCCTCCTTCTACTTTAACAGGAGCGGGTTGTTTATTTTTGAAGTTGTTACTCCTCCATTGGTTGAACTTCATCTCCTTCTCAAGGTGGAGTTTTATTCTTTCTTCCTATTCTAGCACTAACCTATTTACAATCATGATAGGGGCTATAGGCTCTATGTCGTTCTTAACTCCTCTGTCAGTAATACAGGAGGAATCGGATATCCTATGGAAACTTATCTTACTTTTTCCTGACCTTAGATTTATGGTGCTAATATCAAACTTAATTGTGGCCTTGGCTATTGTTAGGAATGGTTTTCCAAAGATAAAGGGCCTCTTTTTGTTTTCTTTGATATCTAAAATCACAAAGTCTACAAGGAATATATGTTCAACGACCTCTACTAACACATCCTCAGCAATTCCTAAGGGGTAAATGTATGAGTAGCTAGCTAGTGATAGTCTAATGTCTGTCTCAGCAGGCCTTTCATCGGTAAGTCTCATGTTGGTGGAGTAGGGCATAACGTTCACATCGGACCCTTGATCGACGAGGACGTTCACGTGCTTAAGGTCCCCTATGCCGCAGGGTATTTTGAAATTCCCTCTGATGTCTTCCTTCTTTGTTATCTTTTTCTTAAGAATCGCTTCATAAGCAGGTCCCCTAGGTAATATTTTATACTCCTTCTCCTTTTTCTTTCCGACTAGGGTTCTTGACCGAGAGTTATTGAATTTGTTGTTTTTGACTAGTCCCTTGATCAGCTTTTCATTGATCTTATGTTTCAAGTAATACGAGACAGGCTGAGACCCTGATGCTTTCACTGCTTCATCATTCTCAGGTGTTATGATTGACTCATTTCCGGCCCCGTTCTCAGCTCTATTCATTGCCTCGGTCTTCCTTACTGGCATTTCTGTTTCGGTAGGCATCTTAGTGTTGTCGGGTGTTTCGTCCATCTTATTATTCTCTTCTTCTTCATTTCTTGTAAGGGAGATAGAGTTTACATTCTTGGTGATGAAGAATTTTGTTTCTTCCCTTATCAATACTTTCTCAGGGGTTCTGCTGGTCGCGAGTTCCTTGAGAAGCCCGAATATTTCAGTCATCCTACCATTGATTTTCTCGCGTTGCTTGAAGATGGTGTTCTAAAATCTTTCCATATTTTGGTGTACGTTGCCATGTAGTCCTGTATTCGAGCTTAGAAAGTGGTTTATAACGCTTGTGGTTGAGGGCTTGGACATGTACGTTTACGAAAAATGAAAGTGTTCAGTTTTGGCAGTTCCCTCTGATTTTGCAGACAAGGGTTCGGATGGACTACATTGACATAAGCATGAGGGGTGTGTGCTGACCTCGATGTGGGTGTCAGTCATGACCCTTTTTATAAGAAGTTAATATGGTCTTCGAGCTCGAGAAGTCTTCGGTCAGGTGTTTTTGGGACGCTTTGAGGTATAAAAATGGCCTTGACTGGTTTGATGAATTCTTTTGTTTCATCCCACCCTTCATGGTCGGAGAGGGCAAGGTTCTCAATGATTTCCCAAGATTTGTCGGTGTTCTTATTGCGGAGTTTGTCGTCGGCTGCGTGGTCAATTTCGCACTTAAGATGGAAGGAGACATGATCGCAAAAGATTTTGATTTAGAGCCAACGATCGATGCCATGATGCAAAGGCTTGTTCGGGGTCTTTCATGCAAAGATTTCACATAGGGTAGTGATTTTATTTACTTGGGTATGTTGCGTCGGAGCAAGATGAGCTTCCATCAAGTGTTGGACTTGATTTTTGAGCTTGATTAGACGGCTGTCAGATGTACTCGAGACATCTTGAGGCAAAGTGATTGCCTTGACCGGCTTAGCGAAATCCCTTGGGTCGTTCCAACTTTCGTTGTCATAGAGGGCGAGGTCCTCTAATAATGCCCAGGATTCTTTAGTGTTGAGGTCACGAAGCTTACCACCAGCCGATTGGTCAATGGTTCGTCTTGTGACGGGATTGACATGGTCATAAAAGATTTGGACTTGAAGCCAAAGGTCTATGCCATGATGAGGGACTTTTTGGAGTAAGTCCTTGAAACGAGTCCATGCTTCAGATAAAGATTCTCCATGACGTTGTTGGAATATCAGAATATCGCTGCGGAGTTTTGCGGTCCTTCCTGGTAGGAAAGAACTGAGCAAGGAATCAGGTAGTAAGATCCTCCCATGTGGAGATGGATCCTGCTGGAAGACGTTCAAGCCAATTTCTAGCTTGATCGCGTAGGGAAAATTGAAATAAATGCAAGCGCGTTCTTTCCCTATTTTCACCGTCAAGGTCAAGTGAGTCCACAAGTTTAAGAAAATCCTTGAGGTATTGATTTGGATCCTCGGACCGAAGTCCGTGGAATAAGCATCTGTTTTGCACCAACCAGATGGTGTCGGATCAAAGAGGTACCACGTTGTTCCCTGCGGGGAGCTCGATGGTATTCCTGTAGCCCTCATGGCTAGGTTTGAAGTAGTCTCCTAGAGTACGGATAGGATTCTTGTCTCCCATGGTGGTTGATAAGAATAGGTTACGAAATAGATAACACAAAGAAAAGATAGATTACAAGAAAGCTAATATACGGAATTAAATTCTCACTTGAAAGGATTTAAGCGAGTAGAACTAATTTAAATTATGATTAGAACCTAACTATTCCCCGGCAGTGGCGGCAAAAACTTAATGTGAGGTCGTTGTATGACTTCTACAAGAAGTTTTACAACTCCCTAAGAAGAGCACCTAATCGTTGTAGTAGTAGTATAGGCAAGACTTGGGGGGTTGTTATTGTTCACTCAGGGAATAGGTTGGGAAAGCTTGATCACGATCTAACAGAATTCTAAGGTTTGAGGGAAGATTATTTTTGTATTTTATATAAAATAAGTAAATCATATAATTAGAGAGGTGGTTGGTTTTAGATATTAAACTAAATATAAATCTATGCTACTGGTGATAACAATAAGATAAAAGACTGTGTTTATTTAATCATGTATTACTCCCTAGATTGCTGTTAGGTTCATAAAAAGACTCGGTCACCCCGTGTATTGTCTAGAGTAGCATAGCTCGTAGATGTAATGTAAGCGTATGACTTATGGTTTTGGGTTGGGTCTTTACCCACATGTAAGCCCACACTATAGCCCATTTTCTAGGGCATGTAACTCACTATATAAGCCTCTTTCCAGCCATGGAAAGAGGTTGGTTGTTCATTTATCAATAACACACATAAGGTTTTTCTCTCACTAGAAATCCTCTCCTTTCTCTCTCTATAAATCGGCCAACCCCTATTCTTTCCCTTGTGTTATGATATCCAATATCCTACAATTGGTATCAGAGCCCATGGGATGATTATCTAGATTATGTGTGCGTTTTCTTGGTTAGTTTAGATCAAAAGTTTGGTTTTTGAAGGTTTATAGTCTTGTTCTTAGTTTTCTTTGATCTTGACATTTATGGTGTTAAAGTTTATGTTTTTATAGTTGCTATAGCCTTCTAGTACTGAGTTGTGCAAAAGAAACCAAGCAAAAACGTTCAAAAGGGTGATTTTTAGGCGTTTTTAGGTGAAAGTACAAGTTTTTCTTCCCAGCGAGTTAAGTCACTGTTTGAAGATCTTCGTAGCGAGTTGGGGTACTGTACTGGCGAGTTGTCAGAATAGTACACTGTGTGTCAGATAGTACTGTATCAGCGACTTGTCTTCTTGTGCAGGTAGCGATTTAGGTCAGCGAGTTAACTTTTCTTGCAGGTAGCGAGTTGGATCTAGCGAGTTACAGGTTATTTGAAGACAAATTTCTAGCGACTTGTGAACAGGAACTCTGCCCATTTGGTTTCTTGTTAGCGAGTTGTCAAGCCTCTTCTAGCAAGTTACGTCCAGCGAGTTACAGGTTATTTGAAGACACTTTTCTAGCGACTTGTGAACAGGAACTCTGCCCATTTGGTTTCTTGCTAGCGAGTTGTCAAGTCTCTTCTAGCGAGTTACGTCCAACGAATTACAGGTTATTTGAAGACACTTTTCTAGCGACTTTTGAACAGGAACTCTGTCCATTTTGTTTCTTGCTATCGAGTTGTCAAGTCTCTTCCAGCGAGTTACAAGGTAGCGAGTTGTGAGCTTTTGGATATTTGGACTTTTAGACAAATTTCAACCTGTAATCTTTACAAACTTGAAAAACATTTCACCACTTCA